>JAQQSQ010001937.1:0-11688 GCA_028627145.1 Eidolon dupreanum
CTTCACTTTCATGTCTAAAAGATACTTTCGCTGGATGTTTTCACTGGATATAGGCCTCTCGATCAATAGGCTTTTCTCTCTAACACTCTGAATATGTCACTCCACTGTCTTTGGGCTTCCATTGTTTTTAATAAGAATTCAGCTATTATTCATCACTTGTCATTGTTTCCTTGTATATGATAGCTATTTTTTTCTTCTTAAGCTTATCTCCTTATCTTTGGCTCTCAGCAGTTTGCTTAGGCTATGCCTAAGTGTGGATTTCTTTGTATGGATCATTTTTAAGATTCATTGAGCTTCTTGGGTCTATAAGTTACAGTTTTTCACCAAATTTGGGAAGTGTTCTTACATTATTTATTCAAGTATTTTTTTTTTTTTTTGCCCCTCTCTCTCTCCCTCTCCTCTCCTCCTTGAAATCCAGTTATACATATATTACAATACTTGAGGTTGTCAAAAAGATCTCTGAGGCTTGTTCTGAAGATTTTTCTTCAATGTGTCTCCTCTCTGTTTTTTGAGCCTGTTGCTTTCTATTGATCCATCTTCCAGTTATCTGATGCTGCTTCCGTCTCCTGTCTGCTGTTGAGCACATCCACTGAGTTTTTCATCTCAGTTCTTGTACTTTCAGCTCCAGAATTTCCATTTGGTTTCTTTTCCCAGTGTCCATTCCCTGTTTTTCCTGTTTTTCCCTCATTTTTAGTATATTTTCTGTTGAGATTTCCTGTTGAGATTTCCTGTTTTTCCCTCATTTTTAGTATATTTTCTGTTAACCGTTGAGTACATTTTTCTTTAAAGCTTTAAACATCTTGATAATCTCTGTTGTGAAGCCTTTGTCTGCTCAGTCCAACACCTGGGCCCACTCAGAGCTAGTTCTGCTGGCTACTTTAGTCTTTCCTGAGTGCTCATCACACTCTTCTCTTCCTTTGCCCCGTCCAGCAGCACTTGTTTGAAACGCAGGCAGGCATCCTAGATAATGTCGCAGTAATTCTGGATCACTCCGTGTTCCCCCCCGAGGGGTGGTATTTTGTTGGTTTTAGTAAACAGTTCACTTGCCTGCTCTCCTAACTGTGAAATCTCTCTCTCCACTGCGTCAGGCAGCCAGGATGTCTCCGCTGGACTCCGCCCTGTGCAGTTTCACCCTCTGTCAGAGATCTGGGCAGAGATTAGGTTTACATACCTCACGCCAGTAAGGTTTTCTCCTCCAGCCGCTTGAGCTGCGTGTAGTTTGAGGAATGCACTTAAAAGTCATAGAACATTTGCAAGTTTCCCCAAGGGTGTAATGTCCTGTGGGCCCCTTGGGGTTCCTGCCAGCGTCCGTGCCTTAGGGTCAGAGGTGGTGGGGTTTTATTATCTCGGTCCTTGCATGGCTCTCTTGCTTCTCGATACCCACTTCGGTTTCTAGCTGCCCTTCCTGTCTCTTATCCTCTACTAGGGCTGCACCTTCAGCCAGTAAAGCTGTGGGTTTTACTGGCTGAAATAGATAGGAACTCCCCCAGGCAGATAGACCATAAAAGCACTATTTTCGCCTAATTGTGGTGGTACTCTCCCAATGAGCAAACACTTCTCAAGTTGCCTGCCATTGGTCGTTTTCCAGTGTCCCGAAATGATTGTTTTTAATGAATTTGTCACACTGTGTTTTCGATTTCTTGAGAGGAGACTAGCCTGACCCACTCGAGTTCATCATACCAGAAGCCATCAGGGTCAGGCACTGTTCCAGGCCCTGGGGATATAGCAATAAGCAAAATAGATATTCTTTTGGAAGAAAGCAGACCTCAAACAAATGAGGAAATAGAAATGTAGTCCGTCAAGTGGCGGCGTGCGCCTTCAAGGACAAAGTGGGGAAGGGCATGAGGGAGCGAACGCGCGGTAGCCGTGGTAGCACACGTAAGGCCCCGAGGTCGAGCGTCCTTGGGAGTTCTGGGAGCAGTGAGAAGTGAAACAGGATGTGGGGTCCAGGAGACCGTCAAGGTCAGATCGCCTGGGGCCTCCAGGAGGAACGTCATTAGCTCATTAGCTCGTAGTCTGAGAAAGGAGGGAAGCTGTAAGAAGGTATGAAGTGAGAAGAGACATGATCGCTTCTTTTGTATTAAGTGATCACTCAGAGTGCCATGTCACTGTTTCACAGTGAAGAATGGAAAGAACTGCCAGCAGATTCAGTAAGTCACTGACGGGCCTTGTCATTCCTGTACGGAGACTGCGCTGTGCGGCACTGGGACCAGGCCGCCCGTGGACCTCAGGAATTTCTAGGCCAAGGAGGCCTTGGACCTCAGCCAGACGTCACCCCTTTAGAATCAGGGACCCCAGCTGGGTCCTGACTCTGCCATATACAAGCCTCGGTTTCTCTAAATGGGCCAGTTCCTAACTGCCGCGAGCTAGAGCAGCACTCGGCTCAGCGTCTGACACACGTGACACGTTCAGTAAGTGGATCTGAGTTGCAGGCGGACACCAACCCAAACCGCGAGGTTAGTCAGGGGCCCGCTCGTCCCAGGCACCCATCTTTCGACTGCGAGGTGATCTGTGACTGTTCCTTCTCCCTCCTGCTGTGTCGTGATCTTCCAGACAGTGGCTCATCATTCTCACTTTCATCTTCCCCTTCATTTCCTTTTTGGCTCCGCATCCTGGCTTATGCCTCGTCTCCCCTCTCTACTGATTGCCCAGCCTCAGTCTGTTCCCTTCCCAGCCTGTCCTACACGTGGCCACCAGACCCTCTTCCTCAGGCAGAGCGCGGGGTCATGCGGGGACGCGATCACTTAATTTCTAAATTCCAGAAAATTCAGAAAATAATAAAACAGAAGCACTGGATCCGTGCTTTCATCCTTCTTGCCACCCCTTCCTCCCCCAGAATGAATCAATGTCCTGAAATTGGTGTAAATTCCACAGAGGATTCTGTGCTTTTATTATATCTTGATGCTTCCATAAACAACATACACTCTACCTCATAGCTTGTAATTTTATGTCAATGGCACGACAGTACATGATGCAGTTACTGAGTTGCTGTTTCCGTTCAGCATTGCATGTCAGAGGCGTGTTCATACTGATACTCGGGCCCAAGTTCACCGTCAACTGCCGTCGCGTTCCACCCGACCCTTTCTGAGAGACAGCAGGTCGCTCCCGTTCTCCACGGTGCAAGGAAGAGCTTCTCTGCCCGTGTTTCCTTGTGAACACAGGTGAACGCTTCCCTGAAGTGCACACCTGGACCTTGAACCGCTGAGTCACGGGGCACGAGGGTCTCATCGTTACTGCTGCTGCCGAATCGCTCCCCAAGGTGGCTGAACCCCTTACATATACTTTCACAGGATACTTTTAAAAACATTTCTATGCCCCACCCCCCCACCACCTAACGAGGTTAAATTGCCAGTGGCGGCCTTCAAAGCCCCATTCAGCGAGAGCCCAGTCTACCTCTGTATTTTCTTTCACGTCACTAGTTGTTTCTTCACCTACAAAAATGTGGATTAAATCATCATTACATCAATTTTGGGATGAATTAGTTAATCTGCAGCACGTAACGGACACACAAAAAACAATAGTGCCCTTTGCTTCCTTTCTATCCGTGCAGAAGTTTCCACTGGCTCCTCCTCCCGGAGCTCTGCAGAATAGTCTAATCCAGGACAGCGGGGTGGGTGCCCACAGCCAGGCTGGGGCGCTGCCTTGATCCCTGATAGACAGTCCCTTGGCAGGTCAGCTTATTGCAGCTCGCTGGGGTCTCGGATCAAACTCTCATCTCGTGGCATGTATGTATTTGATCATGTGTGCTGTGTCCTCATTCCAAGTCCAAGGTGACAGAGAACAGATCCCTGTATACCCCCCAGAGACCCTAGGAACCGACAACTACTTGCTGGATGTTGAAACGATGAGTGGTTGCATCTGAATACCTAGAAAATGGTCCAGTAATCAGACTGTTTGGGTGTGAGTCCTGCCCCACCAATGTAGTAGCTGTGTGGCCTTGGGCAAGTCGGTTAACCTCGTTAGGCCTCAGTGTTCTCATCTGTAAAGTAAGAATACAAAGACCCATTTAGACAGGTGACCATGAGGATAGAATGAGACGATCCCCGTACAGCTAGCACAGCTTCGATGCATGTGAGTGTGGAGTTTAACATTATCACCGTAACCTAGAGGCAGCCTAGGGGGGATGCGAACCACAGCCTGCTGGTGCAGAGGCACCTCGCCTGCTGGCCAGGGCTGGGGCCAAGGCCAGTGGGTGGCCAGGATGGAGCTGAGGGTGGGAAGCAGGGAGAAGGGAAGCCGGACCCTCTGCAGGTCGAAGGAGGGGAGGGAGGCTGTTCCCAGGGCACCCTCCGGTAACAGCTGGCCTGCGAGGTTTTTCCTGAAAAACCGAATTCACATTCCTTCCACCCCGTTCCCCAAACCCCCTCCTCAGGAGCTTAAGAAACACTGACAAATTCTTACTTTTCAAATCTGTTTCATAAAGAACTCGTGAGGACTTTGAAGTCCATCTAAACATTATTTCAAAATATACATGGTTTATTGAATAATAGTTTTTTCCTTATGACGTTCTTGCTGGCAAGGAAGAAAATACCTTCATCGCATTGGTGTGTTTCCAGTTCTCGCTCAGGTGGTGGTTTCCTGTTAGCCAGCCCCACCCCACCCACTCTGGGTTAGGGGACACACCTGGACTTGGTCCCTGGGTCTGTTGATCCCCTGAGACTTGTTCCCTGATCACATTCATGTGACCCCTGTTCAGAAGGGGCCGCGATTCAGGCTGCCCCAGGTCCTCCAACCTGTATGAGGCACGGTGTCTTGGCACTGCTATGATTCGGCTTCCTCTCTCTGTCCCAAAGAAACTTTCTACCATCTGTCACTTCTGGTCCCCATGGAACCTCCACGTCTCCTCCGATTCTGCATATTACGTATTTTAATAAGCTGGGCTTTTCACAGAGCAGCTTTGAAGTCCTCGCCATGTACCTCGCTGTTTGCACTTAGACTTCAGAGAAAGCAAGCAAATGGAGCAGTCAGTACAAGCAGTGGGCTAGAAGGTCGAGGAAGTAAAGCCCTTAGGCCTTCGGGTTTCTGTCGTGTGGTCAGTTACTGACCTGGGCCGGTCGGTAGGCCAGCCTCGCTACCCCGTGTGTTCCGTGAATGGGGGGGGCTGCTGGCTGGAACAACTTCTGAGCATCATGCTGCAGCCTCAAGGAGTCAGGACCGGCTCCATCCTCAGTCCTGGGCACACACTCCCAGGAAGCTGCACCAAGGGGACGGGCCCACTCCCCTGAGGGGGGGAACATGTCGGCCACTCCACCTGCCTGGTCACCTGGTCCACCCTTTCTCTCCCAGGTGGAGTGTTTTTTCCCCTGTTTTTACAAAGAGTGGGATTTACAATTCAGTGTTCTAAGGTGTCTCAAATTTAAACTGCTGGTAGAAGTCTTATAGTTATTTCAAGTGGAAAACACACTTGATACTTTCACTTGTCATATGTAAAACCACTTGAATACATTCTGCCCTCTGCATTATATCTGTAAGAATCTGAGTTTTCAAATGCATTTAGTAGTTAACCTTAGTTTTGTTTTCAGGCCAATTGCTTAGAATCTGGTTTGTCTGGAGTATTATGTATCTAAAGCCTCTAGTTAAGAATCTTGTAGTGTCATAAGATCACCAAGCGGCTGTGGGGAAGCTTCATATTAGAACATCTAAATTCATCTCGGCTCAAGTGCCTTTTTTATGAGGCATTCTTAATTTCTTGAAATAATCACTTATCAGTAAGCTCTGCCTTTGGTAATCTGATGCATTCTGCTAAAGCACATAAAGACCAGTAATTTTAGTAAAATTCCTTCCAACAATGGTATTTAAAAACCCACCCCAATGAGGCATTTATTCTTAAAGCATTTCCTTATCCATCACCTCCTTGCTTCACAAAGTAGCTTTCAAAATACGTTTCATTTGGAATTCACAGGCAGCCGGGACAAGCGAGTGATGTGGAGGGCGAATGCTCGGTTCTCACGTTCTCACGCCGGGCCCCCTGGGACTCGTCACCCCCCTCAGCTGCTTGCACGTGAGTGAGCTGAGTGGAGTTCTTCCCACTTAAATCGAGGGAAGCGCGGGGAAAGCAGTCGCCTGCCTCCCAGATGGAATGGTGCAGCCGGAATGATCACCGGATGTGTCCTGGGTGTGCCCGTTTCAGAAAGATCTCACACATCCTCTGTCGTTCTGGTCCACTTGGCACCGGCTGAAAAAGTGAGACAGGCGCCCGCGTTCTCTGTAGGCTCTCCTCACACTTCCCGCCACGTCTAGTGGTGTCCTGCACCCTCCCGCGTCTCCCTCTGCGTGTGACTTCCCAGGCGTGGCCGGACACGGTTGAACAGCACTAAGTTAAGCCCTCGCTTCTCTTCCATAAATCACACTTTCCAGCTCGCTGGGTCCATCTCACTTTACTTGTTGCTCCTTGCATTTCGAGAGAGCTAACGACGCCTTCATTTCCTTTTCACCAATGTTAGTGTTTCTTAGACAAGCGGTGACGGCGACTCGTTTGTATCTATCCAGTATATGGCTTTTTAAAATCAGAGAGCTTAAGAAATTTCCCTCATCAGTCAGTCACGATTTTAAAGGAGTCAGCGAGGTGACCTCTCTCGCTGCACTGAGAAGCCTCGGCACTGACAAGAATCACCATCTGCCCAGAGAAGAGCCTCAACACGAAGCTTTCTCAGCCCAGACCTGCCAGTTTAAAATGGATGCTTTTCATGTCTGGTTTCTCAATGTATGCCTTTTACATCAACGTCACCTTCCTGAGAGCACCAGTGGTCTTCGCCTGTGTTTCGCCAGGAGAAACTGGCGGAGTCAGCAGATTCTCCAGGTGGAGACGTGGCCTGCGCCTGCAAGTTGACTTTGGTTGAAGGGTCGTGTCGGTTACGGGCCAAATGCAGAACTTGTCCTGTGTTTTGGAGGTTAGGGAAGGCCTATCAGTTACCAATAAGTTTACCTGTAAAGTACTTTTAATAAAAAAACAACTTCAACTTATTTTAACTAAAAAAAAAACAAAATTGAATAAATATTTCAGTGCATCTCTTAACTAACTCGTTTTGAACAAGTTACTGAACGAGCTTTAACTTGGCGATTGCTGGCTTGCATGTGTCTAGCTTGGTTTGCAGGCGAGTGTCTTCCATACGTACCCTGCCGTCCAGGGTAAAGAAATACTTCTGCCGGCATTGGCTGAGGGCTGCCACAGTCCATTTATTTTTCGCTGAAATGGAATGTGGACGTTTGCTTTGTTTCCTAACGTTTTATATTCCATCCTGGCAGGGAAGTGGTATATCACTGGTTCCTCCGTGAAATTATCGTTTATTTGCCCATTTCCAGCTGGTGCCTCTAAGGCTTCACCCCCTGGAGAGGAGCTGAAATACGACCCCACTGGCCAAAGCGCCCTGCCACTCACTCTCACCACAGAGCCCGCTGCTTTTGTTCACAAGGAGCAGCCCCTCTCCTGTGATAATATATACTGCACACACTACTTGATCACTAAGGGGTTGGTATTTTAGTGCACGGAACTCTAAGCCAGGGCCGCGGTGTGAATCTCACCTAGCTGTCCCACAGCTGACCTCAGGTGGGGCCTCCCAGATGGCATCACCTCTAAGGGACCCCGAGTGAAATTTCAGGATGGTGGGTACGCTCGCACTTGGCAGAGCTGCCTGCTCAGGTGAAGCCACAGAAGGAGAAGGCAGCTGCCCCGGCTGTGGAGGGTGGAGCAGGACTAGGGGTTAGGTTGACCGTGAACCTGGTGTTCCAGGTAGCACAAGAGTAGATTCTCCATTTGGGATCCGACAGGATGCGAGGAGTGAGGAAGGAGCCCCTCGGACTGTAGCATGCCGCATGGCCTTCCTCTTCATCTCAGTCTCAACCAGGCCCCGGGGACCCTCGGGCCTCAGAGGACCCGGTCAGTGCAGCCCGAACCTCCTCAGAAACGGGCTTCTCTGCGAGGCCCCAAGTGGCCGAGTCCAAAAGACCTGGGCGGAAAGGGGTTGCCCCAGGCCCCAGGGCCTGGCTGTCACGGTGGACTTGTCACTTCTCTCAGGCTCGGTTTCCACCTCAGACAAAATCAGGATAATGAAAGGATCCACTGAGTCGTCATGAGAGGTGAGATGTGAAGTGCTGTGGACATGTAAGGTGGGCTCCTCGAGGTTCTGCGACAAGAGGGTGTCACGTGACTGCTCCCAGATGTACCTTGGCAGCAGTAGTAGCTCCTCAGCAGCTCGTGCCACCGGTAGGACACGCCGATTGTCAGAAGAGGCTCTGGGTTGGTCTGGAACCTGCCTCTTAGTCTCCTGGTCTGGTCTGCCTTTGGGGACCACCTAGTATAAGTCAAATCCCCTTTTCTTAAGACAGCCCATCCTGGGGCGACACCACCAAGTGATCGCAGGCACTGCTGACTGTCTGTACCCTAAAAAGGCCCCGGAGGGACAGGGCTGCACCCCCTGTGCCAGCCCTACCCAGAGGCGGTCCTCCTGGAAGCTGGAGCCTTCAGATTCAGCTAAATCAACTTTACAAAAGACCGGGGCATCCGGAATGACTAGAAATTAGTTGGAAAATAGACAGGGCGGATATTCACATTTGCAGAGTAGAGCTTCCTCTTCCTGTTGGCAGGTTTAGAGGAGCCAAATTACAGGTTACAGGTTGTCGAGTGGTCAAGGAACCGGGAAGGATTGGTTAGACGATCTCAGGGACCATTGCCACCAAGGTGTGATGGCTGGAGACCGGGCCAGCACTTGGACTGCCCGCTTCCTGCAGGGCCCGCCCATCCCTCCCCCTTCCTCGCTTCCACAGCCAGCTCCCTCCTCACGGACAAGGTCTCACCTGTTTTATACTGACCTTTCTCATTTAACCTGCGCAGGACGGTGTGATATCAAAGTCCTAGCAGGGGGCAGGAAAGAGTGCCTCAGGTCCCCGTACCAGGTGTGTTCGATTACGCATAGACTCGTGACATCTCCTACATGCTGTTGTTTTGTTCTTAACCCCTCTCTTTTTATATTTGAAACTTTTTATTTTGAGGTCATTGTAGATTCACATGCAGTTGTCAGAAGTGATACAGAAAAATCCCATGTACCCATTACCCAGTTCCATCCGATGGTATCGTCTTGCAAAACTGTAGTAGAATACCGTAGCCAGGAGGTCGACACGGGTCCATTCAAGATCCAGAAGACTTCCATCACCCCAGGGATCCCTTTTATAGCCGTACCCACCTCCCTCCCACCCCCATTTCCTCCTTAACCCCTGGCAACTTCTAATCTGTTCTCCGTGTCTACAGTTTGTCGTTTCAAGAATGCTACAGAAACGGAATCGTGTAGTCCAGAACCGTTGAGGACTGGCCTTTTTCACACAATGTAATTCACTGGAGCTGGTATATATCGGTAGTTCGTGGTGTGGACGGACCAGTTTGTTTAACCATTCTCCTGTGAAAGGACGTCAGTTGTTACCAGTTTGGGATATTGTGAATAAAGCTGCTGTAAACATTTGTGTACAGATGTTTGTGTGACAAGTCTCCATTCCCCTGAGATAAACGCCCAATAGCGTAATTGCTGGGTTGTGTATAGTGGGTACATGTTTCGCTTTCTTAAGAAACTGCCAGGCTGAGTGGCAGTGCGAGTTTTGGGTTCCCACTAGCAATGTGTTAGTAATCCAGTTTCTCTGCATCCTCACCGGCATTTGATGTTGTCACTATTCTTTGTTCGAGCCGCTCTGGTACGTGTGGAGTAGTAATATCTCGCTGTGGTTCTAATCTGCATTTCCCTAAAAGCTAATGATGCTAAACAGTTTCGTGTGCTTATTTGCCATCCATATATCGTCTTTCATGAAATGCCTCTTCATATCTTAGTCCATTTCCTGATTATATTGTTTGGGTTGTTTACTGTTGAGTTTTGAGAGTTCTTCATATTTTTTAGATAATTAGATACTAGTCCTTTGTCAGATATGTGGTTTCCAAATATTTTCTCCCTGTCTATAACTTTAATTTTCATCCTCTTAACAGGGCTTTTCACAGGGCGAAAGATTTTTTAGGTTTCGTTAAAATCCCGTTTATCGAATTTTTCCTTTCATGGATTGTGCTTTTGGTGTCAAGTATTGAGAACCCTTTGCCTCCCCCACGGATCCTGAAGACTTTCTCCTACATTTTCTAACAATTTGATAACTTTACATTTAAGTCCATGATTTATTTTGAGCTAATTTCTGTATAAGACGTGAGAACTAGATAGAGGTTCATTTCCCCCGCCCCCCAAGGTATGTCCAGTTGCCCTCGTCCCATTCATTGTAAAGGCGGCCCTTTCTTCATTGAATTGCTAATTGCTCTGTCAAAAATCGATTGAGCATCTTTGTGTGGGTCTGTTCTGAGGTTCTCTATTATGTTCCATTGATTATATGTCTGTCTATCTGCCTATATGGAGTCTTGAGATCAGGTGGAGTGATTTCTCCCATCTTATTTTTTTTCTTTTCAAGATTGTCTTAGCTATTCTAGTTTCTTTGGCCTTTCCATATAAATTTTCGAATAATTTTGCATATGTCTACTGAAAAATCTTGCTGGGATTTTGATAGAAATTATATTAAACTGATATATCAATTTGGGGAGAATCGATATCTTAACTATGTTAAGTCTTCCAATTCATGAACAAAGTGTGTCTTTCCATACATTTATTTCCTCTTTGATTTCTTTTATTAGCGTTTTGTAATAATCACCATACAAATTCTATACATGTTTTATTAGATTTATACTCAAGTATTTCTGTTTTTATTTTTGTGAGCAATTGTAAATTATACTGTATTTTTAATTTCAGTGTCTTAATTGAAGTTCATTGCTAGCATATAGAAATTGATTTTTGTATGTTTACCTTGTATCCTGTAACCTAGCCGAACTCAGTTTTTAGTTCTAAGAGTTTAGGGGCATCAATTCCCTGAGATTGTCTACATGACAGACAATCATGTCATCTGCAAAGAGAGACAGTTCTCTTTCTTCCTTTCTGACCCTACATGCTTTTTATTTCCCTTTTTTGTCATATTGTTCTGGCTAGAACTTCTAGCGCTATGTTGAAAAAAGAATGGTGAGAGTAGAAATCCTTGCCTTGTTCCTAATCACAGGGGGAAATCATTCAGTCTTTCACCATCAAGTATGTGAGCTATAGGTTTTGTAGGTGTTATTAAGTACCACTCTATTCCTAATTTTTTGAGAGTTTTTGTCATGAATGTTGAATTTTTCCATGTGTTTTCTACATTTATTAATATGATCATGTGATTCTTTTCTTCATAAACCTGTTAATCTTGTGGGTTATAATGGTTAAATTTTAAATATTTAACCAGATTTACATCACTAGAACAAACCACACATGGTCATGGTATATAATTCTTTCAACATACTGATCCATTGCTCTATTCTATTTGCTAATATTTTGTTAAGGATTTTTTCTTTTAACTTGATTGTTAAGGATTTTTGCATCTTTATTCATGAAAGATATTTTTCTATATTTTTCTTTTTATGGTACTGTCTGTGCCTGGTTTTTGGTACCAGGGTAATACCAGCTTCATAAAATAAATTAAAAAATAATCCTTCCTCTTCTGTTTTGTTGAAGACATTGTGTAGAATTGGTGTCACTTTTATAAAAGTTTGGTAGAATTCTCCAGTAAAACCATATGAGCCTGGAGATTTCTTTTTAGTAAATCTTAAAATTACAAATTTAATTTCTTTAATAGTTATCAGACTACTCA
>JAQQSQ010000193.1:0-15225 GCA_028627145.1 Eidolon dupreanum
CCCCAGCCTGAGAAATCAGCACCTGGCCAGGCACTGAGGTAACTGATGGCTTATTGGCCATTTGGATTCCAGTTCCCTCCCTGCCCTGACTCTCTGGTTCTCTGATATTCATGCTTTCACTCCAAGTCTCAGGGGACCAGGAGCCACCATTTCATCCGGACACATTCCCCACTGGAGGTTTTCATTTCTCCCTGGCCCTGTCTACATTTGGCTCTTTTGCAATCTCAGAGTAGCCAGGCCCAAGGTAGGCAAAAGCCCAGAGTGGTGCTCTGACCAGGCGTGAGTGAGTTGACATAAATTTAGCCTCTCTGGGCCCCTGGACTAATTCAGGTGAGTTGACCAATTAACATTCCTAGGTGGGAGGATTAGCTCTCAATAAATCATAGATGTTGTGTATGAGCTTGACGACGGCTGGCAGTGAACTCTCCCCTCTCCAGGCTTTTCCTGTTTTTAAACATCATCTTCAAGCCCTGTTATTTTCCCTGACTCCCTCGTTCACTTTGTCTTCTACGCTCAGCTTCCTCCTTCATGCCTTTTCCCATTCCAACTTGTGTATTTTCTTGCTGTTTCTTTCAACTTTCCTTCAGGTTTCTTTAACTCTTACAAGTAATTCTACATTCCTCTGCTCCCCATTCTTGCATCTTCCTTCCTCTGACAGCCACACCTATGTTGCTCTCCCCACCTGTTTAACAGACAAAATTTGGGCAGTTTTTTTCTATCCCCCATTTATACCACAGACAGTCTTGCCCATTAAGAAGGGCTGTGCTAGACAAAGCACTCAGTTTCTGGGAGCACACTTACTTTCAGGCCCACAGCCCAGCCAGGGTGTGGCAGTCAGGGACTGGACTCTGGGTACTTGGAGTTTGATGATGTCTTATTCAGCCTTTCAAGTGGCCGAGAAAGCAAGACCACACTTCCTTGACCCAGCTGTGCCTCCTTGGCCCAGCTATGCCTCCTTTGGTCCTTTTTCAAGGCATGCAAGAGTACTGAGGAGAGTGAGGAAGGCCCAGGCCTGCAGAAGCCCATGTTGTTAAGGAACTGGTTGAGATTCTGGCATAACCTTTCTGTATCTGGGTCAAACAGGGACAGCCAAGTCCTGCCTCCTCAGCATTTCCTGCTGTGGGAGATGTATAGCTGTACGACATCCTTAGATGTCAGGGGAACAGAGTTCAAAGAACCGCCATGTTGAGTATGTTAGATACCACTCTGTATGTTTGTTTGTGAGTGTATGTGTGTGCTTGAGAGACGGACAGATAAAGAGAGAGAGAGAGTGCCACAGACGTCTGGTGGATTTGCTTAAAAGTCTAAATGTGTTTGCCTGTGAGAAAATTATCTTGAATGTTTGGGTATGTTTTCAGGTGTCTAATGATGTGGGCATTTGTATTTTGCTAATATGTGAGTGCAAATCATCATTTAAATATAAAGTTGTCTTTTGCATGTATCAATGTCCAGAAGAATGTGTGAACGTTGCCTATATTTCTCCCTAGAGAGGTCTGTAAGCGTTGGGCTGGGCCTGGTCTGAATGAAGCATTTCAAAAGAGAGGGGAATCATCTCAAGCCTATTGTGAGAGTTTGCTGGGTGGCAGATGATGGCTTCACTCTTTACAGGGAACACATGAAGGGGTGTGCAACTATCTGATCGTGACTTCGTGGACCTGCATCCAATTAAAGTAGGACTCCGTCCATGCTTCAGTCAAGGATCTCCATTTATAACAGACCAAGAATTTCATCCAGGAATTCTGCCCAAAATGACTTCTTCCCATACCACAGCCTGGGATCATGCATTTGGAGCTTCATGCGCTGCATGGTCACAGCCACTGGTGGGCGCACACTCTGCTCATTATTTGTGGTCTGCCCAGGATAGGAAAAGAAACCCCAACAGAACTAGAAACTCCTGTGGCCAACAGGTGGGAGCTCCATGCGGTATTTGGGGCCCCAGGAGGCCCAGTCCTACTGAAGACAAAGCATGGTCCAGGGTCCCGATGCCTGAGGAGGGGGCCTGGTTGTGGTTAATCTCATGTACTTTTCTACATAGTAAGTACAGAACTTCTCATTTGCTCCGAAGTGTCCACGGGATTCATCTCTTCCTTTTCTTCATAATGCTTTGGTGAGTTTCAGGTGACCGTGGGAACACGGTTGTCCAAAATGCTCTGACTTTTTAGTGGCCAGCCCTGAACTACAAGCGTTTCCCAGGAGTCAGCTATGCTCTAAAAGACACTGGAACACCCATCATCATACAATCCATCCCCTGGGCTCGTTTCGCCCTCCCGCACTCACACCCACGTTCTAATCTATTCCTTGACTAGCATTTTCCTTCAAACTACTTCCAAGGCTTTGCCTCACAGAGTCAGAGCATCCTGGAATGTTCCTTATTGGATTTGGGATTGCTTCTGGGAAGAATCAGAGCAGAGTTTCAGACAGAGGGAAACTATCCAGGACTATCCAAATTTTGGGGACTGCCTGGGTCCCACGTGCCCTATGTTAACCTGATTCCCAGGGGATAGTTTCCTACTTCGTCCACATGGTGATGAGGATGTTCATTTCTCCACAACGCTCCCTTTTTTGGTCAACTATTGAGGAAAGGAGCATCGAGTCAGCATCACAGCTAAGTTGAAGTGGTTATACTGATTATTTCTCAATGGGACAGGATTTTAGTAAAAAGAGTATTTCAAAGATAGAATTTGCACAGTCATTACATAACAGAGAACTTGTTCTCATATTAACTGTCAGCTTTTATAAATACTACTTATTCTTCCATTAAAATAAGAAGAAAAATTAGTGTCCGTATTGATACAAAATGTGAGTTCTGGAAAGAAAAGTCCAGTACTTGGTTTCAGGGGCAATGATAAGATATCCGAGCGTTCAACAGAATGGTGTTTTTAATAACATATGCACTGTGCATGCTTCATAGAACTTTTGAGTCTGAAATTACTGTTATCTTATAAAGAAATATTCTGATAAAATAGCTAACAAGGAATCTTTATTGAGAGATTTCAGGGAGCCAGGTACTGTACTCAGGGATTTAATGCACTTTTTCATTTACATGCATAGGAATCTGTTAGATAGTATTGTCATCAGTTGCAGACCGGATCCCTAAAGAATTTAAGAAACCTGTCCAAGGTTATCCAGCCCAGAAGTGGTTAAAAAATAAAAATGTAGGTTTATCTTCCTCCATAAGCTTTTGGAAAAGAGAAAGATATAGATTTAAATATTAAAACTTCGTTTTGATGGCCTTTATATTTTTTATTCATTAACATTATTCTTTGTGATATTTGGGTTTAGTATATTTATTACATTTGATTAAACTGTAATAAATGTTCTATCAAATGAAAAGTCCTCGAGGTCACTTAGAAATTGACAGAAGAAGCAGGAGCAACAATTCGTTTCTTGCCTACAGATGTTCCTTTTATTTATTTATTTGTGTATTTATTTGTGTATTTATTTGTGTATTTATTTGTGTATTTGTTTGTTTGTGTATTATACCTTTGGTTTCAGCCTCATCTCACGGTCTATTTTTAGCTCTAATCCAAAATAGTAAACCAACAAGGAGCCTCTCTTTCAAAAGTGGTTGCCTAGGATCATCTGGCCGTACCCTGCTCAGACGTTACTTACTCCTGCAGCAAGTGTGTTCTCAGCTCACTGCCAGGGTTTTCTGTATCTGAAAGGTGCACTGTTCTTTTCTTGTGATGCCTGTTCTTTCCGGAGTGCCTAAGACCTTCTTCTAAGACATCAGTCATCTGTTTCCTTTCACTTATCCTTTCTACCTAGCTCGGATTCCTCATGAGTGCCCTGTAGTATAGAACAGCAGAAAGGCCTCTGCCTGTACTCATGTGTCCTGCAAGACTCATCAATCTGTTGCTGACCTGTGAACATGATCACTCAATTTTCAGGTCATAAACCCATTCTCTGGATTACAATTCTGGATTCTGAAACGCAGAACCAGATAAACTCATGTGCTTTTTCATCCTAACTTTCAGTCCAGCTTTCAACCCCATCTTCCAGATCTACCCTACCATGATTGATTACTGTCATCTCTCAGTCACTGCTGTCAATAATATAGTGCTCTATTCTCCCAAATCATGCTTCTTTGCTAGAAATCATAACAAAATTATGTGGCATCGTTTTACCAAGCATTAAAAATAGATAAGTACTTAATAGTAACTAAACGAAAAACTAACAGAAAAAAATGAACTCCTCGACTTTTGTCAAAATTATTTTATTATATCTTCCATGAAAGCTTAAAATTACCAGGAAGTCTAATAACTTTTTTTTTGTTTCTATAGATTTAGAGCTTTATAATCATTTTGATAATTTTATTTTTCAAATTATATCTCTGGAATTAACTAGCGTCTAGATCAAAGAATAGATCATTATCGATCTCCCACTCAAAATAACAACTATTCCAATTGGATTAGTTTCTCCTGCTTTAGAAGTTGATATAAATTGACTTAGGAAATTTGGATTTGTTTTCCCAAATTCATTCGCTCACATTATATTTCTAAGAACCATCCAAATCATTGCATGTAGTCATATTCATTACCATCGCTCTATAGAATTCCATTGCACAAATACACTATGGTTAATGTATCCTATGAGCTGTTGATTCCTAGGAGAAATTCTGAGTAAGGGGATATACACATGTTCACACTTAACAGAAGATGTCAACTTTTTTCCAAAATGTAGTACTAATTTATATCTCATCAGCAATATCTGAGAACTCAAGTTGTTTTGAATTTGGTTTTGTCTATCTTTTTTATTTTAACCCTTCTGATGAACTTGTGGTGGTTCCTTTCGGTTTATTTTACAAATCCCTAAGTAGTTAATAAAGTTGAATGCTTACACACATACACACACACACACACGTATATACACACACACACACACACACACACACACCTGTGTGTGTGTGTGTGTGCGCGCGTGCGTGCGTGCATATATGTGTGTGTGTGTGTGTGTGTGTGTGTGTGTGTATTATTTGCCAATTTTTATATCCTCTTTAATCTGTGCCTATCCCAATCTTATTTCTGTTGTTTGATTTTTACCCCTGTGAGCCTTCTTTTTTTTCTTCACTCATGAGTGTGTTCTGGTTCTTTATATACTCCAGAAATCTTTGAGTTAAGGTTGTAGCATATCTTGGAAACTATTGAGTTCAGGTCATAATAAAGTATTTCAAATTACTATGAACTTTGTCTTTTTATATGTTGCTGGGATCATCAAAAGCCACGATAATCCAAGAAAATACATCCTGGGAACAAATAAAATGAAACAAATACAAAAGTGCTGTAAGTTTACAAAAACTAGTGAAGTCACCAAAACAAGTCTCAGGATCTACTTAATCCATTGAGTTTTATTTTTCCTGTACATTAGAATGTACTATGGTTAAGCAAGACATGTCTTTGCCTGATTTTGAAAGAAAAAAAATTTAAAGGATCTTTGAAGTTTTCAGATATATAGTGTGACTTACGAACTAACCAATGTAAATTATATTCTTGTCGTATACATAATCTTGCTCTAGGTTCACTGGTTTCATTAATATAAATGAATTAGAAATACTGGGGAGTTACCCATTATTTACGGTATAGTAGAAATTAATTGTTTTCATAATACATTTTAATTAAATCTAGCACTTTATTCTTCTTATACGCAATACAAATAGGTAGTTCAAGATAAAAATGTATTTAGAGAGCTATGAAAAAAATTTTTAAAGGCTCATTTTTAGCATTTTTGCTTAGATTTGTGTTATAGTGTCAGGTCAGATCAACACAAAAATAACTGGAGGTTGAAGAAATCACAGGACATTTCCAGACAAAAGTGTTCATTATTTGGCTGAACTATCTTTGGGATTGTGTCTTGCAATGTAGTCCTCCATTTCAAAAAATTCCGAGAGTTTTAAACTGAGTCAATATTCCAGACAGATGTCTACCAGATGATGCTAAATACAGTTCTTGAAACATAATATAGGAAAGTACACAAAATTACCTCTGCTCCACAACATATATAAGCTACAAAAATGCAACCTTGACTCAAAAGATAATATTCCATATCATGCTCTGGATTGTTACACATTTAATCATCTGAAAGACAAGCAGATTTTAAATAAATTTTTGATGTTACTAGAATGTGATCAGACTTTGAAATATATGCACCGCCAGTGAATTTAGGAAAGAAAAATTGATTTTGCCATTCACCAAATAAACTATTTTTCCTAATGTCTCATGTCCAATGGCTTAAAACCCCCCAAAAAATCCTCAAACTTTTTACTTGTAAGGAAATTTTCAGGTAAGTGAGTCACTTTTTATTTACTTTTAAGGGTCTGAACTTTCCTAATTCTATAGATATATATAAGATTGGAAAAAATAGTCCCATTTCTATTTTAAAGAATAAAAATTAAGCATTCTTAATTAAATCACATTCAAACTAACAAGTGTAAATTGAATTACTACTATATGAATAAAGTGGTTTTAGAGCTCTCTCCCATGACAATAAAAGATCTGTCTGATTTGTGTAGAGAAGGGAAAGAGTAAAAAAAAATAGTGAAAAACTTAAATATGCAAAATTATTTCGTCTGAATACTTCATTTGTGCCTACAAAAATAGTCTTGTGTTTCCCCGGTCATACAAATAACAACAAAACAATTTTGTACTTTTATTTAGTAATCATATGTTTGCATATAACCCACAGAATTCCAAAACAGATATGACGTCTTTTCTAAAAATACATAAAAATATAAAAATAGCTTAAGGTAAAGAAAGCAAAGACTACAACGGTAACCAGAGAAAAAGTTATCATGATACAAGTGTATTGCATTCAGACTGTAAAATTGCATAGCTGAATCAAAGATTTGACTCTGAGTCTCCAGCAAATCAAAGGAAAACAATAATTATTAAGTACAACATAGGCTGCGACCACATAAGAAAAATATATCAGTTGTTAGCAAAATACAATTTTCTGGACATTTGTTTTCTCCAGTGGGGTTAAATAAATGAAAAAGCTGTGATAGATAGATGCATAACTTTCACAAAGATATTATTGAATCTAAGGTTCTAATTTTGACAAGAAGGGACATTTCTAGGGAAATGATGGGTCATGTTACTCTTAATGTTGTGATCAGGCCCAAGAAAGTAATTGAAAGAATATTTTATGTATCTGAAAATAAATAATTAAATCATTTCACATGGAAAGTCTTGATGAAAAGGTATGACTATATGAAAAAATAAATGAATATTTAAAATTTGAAATGAATACCAATTTGAGATGTTTAGCTAATGAAGTAACATTGCCTCTGCTTAGGTGAAATTTGAATTCTAGGAAAGAAAGTTGGCATACACATATATGATAACAGAATAACGTGTTTAAGTACCCAATTAGAACTACACATTGCAGTTCAGTTATAGGGTCATAGCCCAGAAAGTAATGAACCCTCAGGCACCTATGCATATTCGCTTTGCTCAAGGTGCAAACTATACGAGGTCAGATGGCATGGCGATTGTGAAGAAAACCATGGTTAGTGAGATCTCCTAAGAGATACTCCTCTCTTAAAACGATGAAAGGTGTTTGTATGGGCGTCCCATAGCTGGCAAAGGAGGATCACAGTTAATATTTTATGAGACCTTAATTCAGACTGGTATTTGTTTTTATCTCCATTATATAGAGCAACTAGGAAGAAAATTGTCACAAAATATTGCACTAGCTTCTAGTGACATACACCACAAAATCTGTGATACATAAGTGGTGCTTTGGATTACAAAATTAAGTAATCCCGACTCTTTGAAGGTGAAAATGTAATTCTCAAATATAGTAGTATTTTTAGGGCACTTGGCGTTTTTCCCATGCCATTATTTTCCTAAGGTAAACAACATACAGACTATGAATAATGGTTAAAGATGTGCAAAGGCTCCTAGTTTTAAAGCAATATTTGCATAATATAAGACAACAGTGGCCCAGAGTAATAAAATTCAGCATTCTATGGAGAATTAAGAGCAGATCTGGGCCTGAATGCAAGTGATTTGATTCCCAGACCAGTGTTCCTCCACCTGAGAGGCATAGAGCATAGTCTCTAGGCCAGAGTGCATGGCTGTGAATCCTGGCCTCACCTTGGGCAGGTTATCTGTTGTTTCTCTGACTCAGTGTTCTCATCTGTAACTTGAGAATAATCATAGTAGCTACCTCATGGGATTTTTCAGGGGAATACATGAGTTAATTTTCTGAGAATTATTTAGAGAACCTAGTATAGTATTATTGGAGCTTAGTGTTGGACACCCCCCCCCCCAAAAATATGCCAAAGTGGCATATTGATATTTTGAATTAAAATTATGCAAAAAGCAGCAAGTGCAAAAAGGGCACTCTGATCCCTCTACATCTCTCTGAAAGCAGAAAATAAATATCCCATGTGAAAGGTGCCTTCCCTGTACTAAAAGGAAAGAGAAATGCCTTTAGCAGCAGAGATAGAAAATTTGGGGTTAAGAAGGCTGTAAAAACAAACTTTGTTCTTTGTACTAATTGACTACCTCAAACCCAAACTCTTCTTGTTCCTTAGTTAATTGAGGACACAAACCCAAATTTCTTCGTCCTGTCAAATCTTCATCAATATATGGTTTCATCCTCGAAAAAGTACAAAAGCTGCCTGCTTTGGTTATTTTCTTAGGTCCCATATCTATGAGATGTCCTCATGTACATGTGAAATCAAATTCGATTTTCTTGTGCTAATTTCTTTCATGTCAATTTAATTTTTAGACCAGCAAGGAGAACCTGGAAGGGTAGAGGAAAAATTCAACCTTCCCAACAATGTAAGCATGAGATAAGAGTTTACTATTGGTACCATTTTCAACATGAGCCAGGTGTGAATCTGGCCTAGTAAAAGATGCTACACTGAGGAAACATGTGAATGTGCTGCAATTATTTTCCTTCCATCTGTCTCACATCGTCAGGCCAGTGTTGGGGAGTAGGAGCTCTCAGAAGCCCCAATCTCTATCAAGAAGCACATTTTATTGCTCTCTGCATTGTTAACCATGCATGTTTCTATACTTTTCCACTAAGGAAATTTGTATCCTCTAACAGTGGCAGCGCCCTCCTCAAACCTCTTGTTCCCATATCATGCTTATTTAGGAAATGTAATTAAGAACTGGAGATTCGTGAGTGAGAACTCTCCCTTTCTTGATGCTATTTCAAAATATTATTTTCTTGTCCACAAATTTAAATATGTCTCCTTTAATAAATCAAGAATGCAATGTTCATAGTCTTCTTGACATCCAGGAGACATTAAGTCAACATTTTAATTCTATTTTTATGACACTGAGTATTTCATATCTGCAACAAGTAAAAGGGGAGATTAATCCTTATTGCATTAACTACTGGAAAATTATGATAGATTTCAAAAATTAGTCTTGATCATGTTTTTCCTCTCCTTAAATTTGCATTAAATTAGGCTAATGGTTGCAGTTAAAATGACATGTAATAAACTGCAAATGTTGGTTAAGAAATTGAAAAGAGTTTCTAAAACCAGATCTGACTTGTTACCTGAATAGAGGGAATCATAAATCACATAGGACATCTCAATTTGAATATGATTTAGTTGCTTTGATAATTATTTTCTAATTTTTCATAGAACCTTAGTATGTTCTGTTATTTTGTGCCAACATTCAACTTCTGCTAAGATTCCAATCCTCCCTTCCCATGAGAAGCGACAAATGGCATAGATATTATAAGAAAAGGCCTTGAACGTAGGTAAGTCTAACTTTGAATTCATTTTTGCAACAATACCATTAGGAATAATTGCACCTATCTTGTAATTAGATGTTTTATTTATTTGTTTGTTTTGTTTGCATACTTATTGAAATAAATTCTGTAGGCTAAAATAAGTAAATAAATTTTTACAGTTCTCAAAAAGTGATAAAGGCAAATAAATGGCAATTATTACTATTAATAAGGAATATATATGATTAATAACTCTCAAAGGTCCGAGAGGAACAAAAAGCTAATGCTTAAAGGTTAAGTTTAATCATATTTATCTCACACAGAAATTATGAGTAATATTTCAAATATATATATATATATATGACTTTTCAGTTTTGTTTATGTTGGTTGGCCAAAGAGTTGCTTTCAAAAATTCTTTCTACGTTCTGGACATCATTTCTCTGAGTGTAAAAAAATACGTTGCAAATATTTGCTTTAGCTTATTGCTTGTCCTTTAATCATTTAAAGCATCTTTGTCACAGTGGTCTACTATTCTGATGTAACCAAATCTATCAATCATTTTTTATTTGAATAAGAGACTTCAGTTAGTGTTACTCAAGTAATGGCCTGCCTCCGAAGAAGGAAATCAAAATCTTCTGGGGAATTCTGACACATACTCCTTGCAGGCTGAGAAGTGGAGATATGGCCCCAAAATGAGCATCACTGCCAAACTACTGCAACTGATATTGATAATACTGACGATGTGTTGGGGAATAAATGTTAAAAACCACAGTTATAAAATCAAGAAATATAAAGACAGTTACACAAATCTTTACTTCTGAATGTGATTATGAGATTCACATTCAAACCAAATTACAAAAAAAAAAAAAAATTGATACCACTGAAAAATAGCAGCTTTGAAAATTACAGTTTTCATGTTCTAACAGTACTGATGATGTTCCTCCCCATGGCTGGAATTTTTCTTTGACTGTGCTAAAATATACATCACATAAAAGTGGCCATTTTAACCATTTAAAGTGTCCAGTTCAGTTACATTAGGTACATGCACACTGTTCTGAAACCGTCACCACCACTTATATCTAGTACTTTTTCATCTTCTGGAATTAAAACTCTGTGACCCTCTTCATAGCCCCTAGTAACCACCATTCTATTTTCTGTCTCTACGAATTGGACTTCTCTAGGTCCCTCAAACTATACAATATTGGTCCCATGTCTGGCTTATTTCACTTAGCAGACATTTTCTTTTTGAGACTGAATACTACTCCATTGTATGTGTATACCACATTTTGTTCATCCATTCATCTGTTAGTGGTTGTTTCCACATTGTAAGTTACTGTGAATAATAATGCCATGAGTATTGATATATAAACACTTGTTAAAGCCCCTGCTTTTAATACTTTTGGATATATACTAAGAGCTATACATTTAGCTGATATTAATTCTTGTGTTACAGGCCGAAGAGAGAAATTACCACTTAATTTTTTTCACCCTATTCTGCAATTAAAATGACCAATTGTTTGTGACTAATGAAAATCAATTTGTTGTATCTAGTTGTAAGTTATGAGCCTGAACCCATAGTAAATAGAGGCGATATTCCCAAATTAATTCTTTTGTTCTGTGACCTTTTGACACCATCCAAGAATTACTTTAACATGACATGAACATTCACATTTTTGAGTCAGAAACTAAATCCTTACATGTCTATATAAAGAAAAGCGTTATTTATTTACTTTTTATTTTTGGTCTAGTTTACTAGAATGCCAATTCTCTGAGCAGGGTGACAGTATCTTTTGTTTTTCTCTGTATTTTTAGCACATACTAAGGACCCAATATATATTTTCTAAAATTAACTTTGGATAGTCTCTAAGCACATTAGATGTACCGTTTCAGAAATATGTATGTGACTTTCTCTATTACTTACATTGGATAATTCATTTCAGTAATGCTTACATTGCATTGCCTTTCTCTAACATATTTTTAGCAATGCCCTTAATCCACTATCCCTAGTTTAAGCTAGTAAGTATAGTCTTATTCACTGATATTTCAGTCTCATCTTTCTTGGTCAATTCTATAAGTTTTCTCTTCTTTTCCCTACAAATAACACCATTTTTCATTTAATATTTATGAACATGGATTTCATGATGAACTAAAAAAGTAACATGCATGTATGGTAGATGAAATACTACATTAAACAAATATTATATAGCATGTGGTAGAAAAGCCTCCTTAACAATCCTGGGCTTCTCCTTTATTTTTTAAATCATCTTTTCATCAAGCACCAGAGCTTGGTTGGCCCTGATTCAGGATCGTTTCCAATAAGATTTTTGCTGCTCTAAGTATGAGTTGAGAATTATTTAACTCACTTTTGCTCTGATTAAGTTTGGAATGGTGGAAGATTCCAGGCTTCAAGGCTAAAAGCAGCACTTGATAATGTTCACCATTGAAAGAGTTATTACTCCCATCCCTTCCCAAGGTACCTGCCTTTTATCACTGTTCCACAAACACACTCTCCACTTTGTTTCATCTGGGTTTTGGTTCACAGTGTTTCCTCTGCTTAGACAATCATCCTCATTTAAGATTCACTGAGGCTATTATGCTGAACAAAATGAGTCAGACAGAGAAAGATAAATACCATATGATTTGACTTATGTACAGAATCTAAGGAACAAAAAGAGCAAACTAATTGAAAACAGACTCATAAATATAGAGGACGGTCTCGTGACGGCCCAAGGGGAGGAGCTTGGGGAGCTGGGAAAAAGTGGTGAAGGCTTAAAGAAGAAGAAATTATTATTTGATAGATGGTCATGGGGTTGGGGCGCACGGCATAGCGAATGTCGTCAGGAGTAATGTAATAGCTATGTGTAGAGCCAGAGGGAAGGTAGAGTAATTGGGGAGATCGTTTCGTAAACTATATAAATGTCTAACCAATGTCCTGTTTACTTGAAACTAATAATAAAATAAACTACTAAAAAGACAAGATTCACTGAGGAAGTCTAACCACCCTACAGTGTAACACAAATCCTTCCGCCTCTAAGAAATCATTTATGTTATTTCACCAATTGAAATGTCTCCTTCTTTGAAATCCACGTGGCAATTTGTACTTCTCTAATTGAATTACTTATTATAGCATATACTTGCTTCAATCTGGTGCTGAAATTTCTCTTTATTTCTCTCTCTCTCCAACTTATGTAGAATACTTCAGTGCACGTAATTGGTTTCCTGAAAAACACCCATTTCCCTACCCTGAATAAGCAACTGATAGATTGAGAGGAGGAATGACCTGGAGGGTTCTCACTAGTCCTAGAGAAACAATCAATCCCATTGTGTTTATTTATCACAAGAAATCCAGGTGTTCACTCTAAGGCATCTCTACCCAGATACTTCTTGCCATGTAGCTCTTCAAACATCCTCATACGACTCAGTTTTCCACCTCGCCTTTACCTCCAGCACAAAACTTTCTTTGAGACCTTCTGGAATTTATAATCCATCATTGGCAATATCACCTAAATATTCAACCTTACCTATCCATATTACTCTCTGATTCTTCCCACCCTGCACCTCCCCCTAACACAAGACACTGCTATCTCAAACAGTTGCTTCCATACTTTACGTAGCGCAGATCCTGGCTAGGGATAGATGGATAGCAGGTATATTTCTGTCTCTGAATTGCTTCTAGGATATTATTCCATCTCCATTGCCACCTTTCCCCACTCCGCTGAAGTAAACGCCATCATCTGAATTTATCACCCACTAAAGTCTCTTGCTATAGCCACCTACAGATCCCCTTAATGACACCTCGATTAATGGCATAATTTAGCATTTGGCCTATTGGTGTTTTTCTCACTGAAATATACTTTTATTATCATAAGTGATCACGTAAAAAGCCACAGGGGCATTCTATTCACAGCAGCAGGTGACAGTTGATCACTCCCTTCCATTATGAATCTTGTTCTTTACATGGTACAAGAATTCTACATGTTCCTAGTATTCCTGCTACCTCATGAAAGTGCATTCTCAGTATCCTTCAATGAATCTTCTTCCTGACTTCTAAATGTTGAGTAACCAGGAAACAGTCATTGGATTTTTCTATCTGCACTCCTTTTCTAGGTGATTTCATTCTGAACCCATGATTTCTTTCCTGAACCTAGATCAGCACCTGTGACTGTCATGCCAAGAACTATACTTGCATATTGAAAAAGCTTCACAAACATAAAATCTCCAAAAATAAACTCTTGATTTCTGCCACCACCATACCTGGGAGGAGAAATGTTCAGTACAAAAAAACTCAAGAGTCATTTTTTTTATTTTCTCTAATATACCACATATAATCTGTCAGCAATTCCTTTTGGCTGTCTTTTGACTCCCTTATCACCAATTTCCTTGCCTTCTTCCAAGGTTCAAGCCGCTATCAATTCTTACCTGGAAAGTAATGCATTATGCTCTGTTTCTACTCCTGTCTAACATTTACTCACCCCCACTTCCAATCCTGCACAAAATTTAGACTAATCCTTTGAGATTGGATTATGTTACCCCTCTGGACAAAAGCATTCAACACATTTCTTTCTAAAATTTCTAGAATAAATATCACATCGTAGTCATGGACTGCGATATTTCCAACCAGTCTTTCAGTCACACTGACCACCAAGCTCCCTCTAGCTTCAGGGATTTTATACTGGAATGCTCGGAATGATCCATACCTATTAATCCACAAGACTTTCTCTTGACCACATGAATTTGTACTAAATAGCCACCGTTTTCCTTGATATATTATTGGTGTATTTCCATAGTTTGTATTGGTAGGGTGGCAATTTTTTGTTTGTTTGATTGCTATGTCCAACTTCTAGAACAGTGCACACTTTAACTATTCAAAAAATATTTAGCAATTAAATAAGTGAACTGAATTCATTAATAATTAATGGGACTAAAATATAAAATAAGACAAAAATCATCTCCAAGGGAGTATTAATTATAAATTATAATGTGAGACGCATATATTTATATATAATGTGATTGATTTAAATTTGTGGACCACTTGTAGTTATAACTGGTCATTCAGATCAGAAGTCAGTATTTGGCACTGTGGAAGAGCTATTTTGCACACACGACAATAAGCTATTTTGCAAGCTTTATTTGCTCGTTGATTTTTCTGTCTATTAGAGTGTTTGAGGTGATAAAACTACATGTAAGAAGAGCTGTGGTAATAGGGAAAGAGAGTCTAATGTTCAAGTGCAAAACTACAGGCAATCGATAGCTGGTTTTGCTCATGGAAATTTAGGTTTTATGGATGTATGTTAATAGCTATTTTTATAAAAATATTGGAATACTTTTAGAATATAACTGTAACAGAAAATCTAAAATGTTCTAATTTCTAACTTTTTACCCCAAATGCAAGTGATATTTCTAAATTTATTTCAAGTAATAAAACCATTGCAACTTTAAAATTCTTAACCTTTAATTCATAATAACAAATTAGGAAAAAATAGAAAATTAGCAACTTTAGTCTTGGAATTTTTTTTAATTCTGTTGATTTGC
>JAQQSQ010001938.1:0-11686 GCA_028627145.1 Eidolon dupreanum
ATCTCTAGCTGCTGCCGCCCCTCCTGCTGTGGTTCCAGCTGCTGTGGCTCCAGCTGCTGCCGCCCCTGCTGCTGCCCCTCCTGCTGCCTCCGCCCAGTCTGTGGCCGGGTCTGCTGCCAGAGCACTTGCTATCGCCCCACCTGTGTCATCTCCACCTGCCCCCGCCCCATGTGCTGTGCCATCCCTTGCTGCTGAATCTCTGCCTGTAATCTTTGTCACATTATGGATGTCCTCACAAGTCATATAAAATGTGCTAGAGCCAGTCAGTGACTGGGAAATGAACTCTTCACCGCCAGCTCTGCTGGTGTGACATTCAGAATTGGTGTTCAATTTTAGGAAATGACAGATGAAAACACTTCTGTCCAATGATTTTAACCCAGGCCCACATGCATCTGTTTTTGGACCAGCAATGTCTCATATACACTTAATGTGATGATCTTATTTAACATTATTTCCATATGTTCTTAATAAAGAGTCATTTCCCCTGATACTGAAATCTAATTTGTTAATGATTTGGCATGTGTGCACATGTGTGTATGTGTGCCTTAACTATCACCTCATGCCAAGGAATCTTGCTTCAAATGCAGGACTGCAAGTTCAAGAGCAGTTACTTAAGCCGAAATTGAGACTTTATTGGACATTTGTTGTATCACAAGGACAAAATTATTTAACATCTTCAAGCCTCAGTTTTTTTTCTGTGAAATGGGGATAATACATTATATTCTTCAAAGGTTCAAAGATATAATCCACGTAATATACTTAACACAAGGTGGGACACTTAATATAAGCTCTCAATAAATATCACTTTTATCATTACTGTTATTGAACCACCACCTGGTCTAGAATATTATCTTAGTATAGTGTTCTCTTTGACAGAACAGCAAAGAAAGTTTGTATAATTGTTTCACTGTCCTCTCTAACTTTGGTACATGTCTCAAATGTCTCTTAAAGACTCCAGTGTGTTGACCATAAAGTCATTTAAATTTTGCTTAACTATATTTCTACTTCCAGTATGTTCCATTATTGGTTGTGTGAATTTGGGGCGTTCTACCTAGCTCCCTCCCTCCCTCTCTCTTTCCCTTCCTTCTTTACTTCCTTCCTTCCTTCCTTCTTTCCTTCCTTCCTTCCTTCCTTCCTTCCTTCCTTCCTTCCTTCCTTCCTTCCTTCCTTCTTTCCTTCCTTTATTCCTCCTTCTTTTCTCTCTAAACAATACTAACTATATCTTCTAAATCTAGATCTAGAAATTTATAAGTCCATGGCAACTTTTCCATAAAAACTTTTTTAAATTTTAATAATAGATTCCAAAAATTTTAGTATTTCAAGACTAAAACTCCTTCATAATTTTAGCCTCTCACATTACTGAAGTTCCCTATCTATTTGATGGTTTTACTCTTCTCTTTTAGGCTTCTGTCACCTGGCTTGGTGTTAATTAAGTGAACATGTACAGGATATTTCTTTGAGACTCAGTTTTCTCATCACCGAAACTCTGGTGAGAATGATCCTTCTTAGCTGTAAAAATGTGTCACAATATACACAATAATATCATTTTTATACAAATATAGAGGTCTATAAGTTTAGGATATTAAAAACATTTTAAATTCAAATTTTGCATGTATCAAAGTTTTATATATTAGCTGCACTATATTTCCAAATAACTTAACATGTAACTAAGAGTTGATTGTTATTTCTAATTTTTAAAAAAACGTTAGGGTGTCAAGAGATAAACTAGATATAGGTTGATATAAAATGGGCTTCACCTCAACATAAGTTGAGTGTTATAGCAGATCATAGGAGTGTCTCACATTTTCGGCTTTACTTTTTCAACTTACTCTAAACTGTTCTACAGAGTACAGTCCAGTCTTCTGTGTTCTAGAATTAACAAATCTTTTATCCTTCCATATGTTCATCCTTGGTTACTGCTAATGATAGGATACGGGCTCTGTTTTTAACATGATGCTTTATTAGCTACAACTAAATCAAAGAATGTAGTTTTTATACTGACTTTTTCAGTATGAAAGTATATGAGGCTTGTAATTACCTGTTTTTTACAAGAACTGAGTAACAGCAGGAACACGATGGCACACTGAATCTGCATAATAAGAGGACTATCTACAAAAGCGTGGAGAGAGTATAGAGAAAGCAACAAGGAATAGCTCAGCACCCAGGGCTCATAACAGCAAGGTGCAGTGACTCTCAGGCTTGAAGGCTTGTGCAAAGATTTGGGTGAAGCAGCCAAAAGCGGCACAAAATTTCTTAGGATAACTACGTGCAGATACTAAATGTACAGTAACTTCTATCAGGGAGAGTTGTGGTGCTATAAATGGTCCAAAAGTGATACTGGAAATATTATGATAGAGAAAAGCAAGGCAGAACTAGTGATGAATGGGAAGCTGTGACTAGAGTGATTATTTTGTGGTCCTATCAAGTTTACCTAGATGCACAGTTGAGACAGATTTTAAGTAAATTAAAATTTGGCCATGTTAAATTTGGCCATGTTAAATATGTACCTTTGGAATTGCTCAGGCCCTTCTAGGTAGCAAATACTAAGAAATATAGAATTCCAAAAGAGCAATAAGAGATGACTATTGTTATTAAGGAAATAGCTGAAGTAAGAGTTTTACTTCTCATCAACTCTCTGACCAGTACTGTCTGATCATTATATGGAAAAACAGTTCCTAGAGGTTAACATGGACTCTTAGTGATTAAAAAAGATCATTCCCCTGATTGCTTCAGCTGTAACTAATATACAACATGTTTACAGGAAGAGCAACAAGCCTAGCAAGGCTGGTATACCATTAAAGACTTGGTTAATTCATTCTTTACAATGCCAGTTTCAGAGTCCAGCCAGGTACAATTTACTTTCTCATGGCAGGGAATCGAGTCTACATTTAATGTTTGGCTACAAAAATATTCAAGTTCACTAACATATTTCCATAATCTAGCAAGGTGGGCTTGGACTTGATAACCATTAAGAGTAAGTTAATACTGTACATTGATGATTATAGTACTAATGCATGAAAAACCATTAATGAATTTGAAAAAGCAAGTCCAGAAATAGACCTAAATACATAAGGGAATATGGTATTTGAAAAGGTGGTATTTTAAATCAGCAGGGGGAAAATGTAGTGTTTAAAAAATGGCGTTGGGCTATGGTCATATCAAATTTTAAAACATTTAAACCTCATATCTCATAACTGTATATATTCCTAGTAGATTAACTATTTGAAAATGTAAAACATGAAACTTCAAACTTAACAGAAGAAACTATGAGACCATGTTTATGCAAATTTACAACTGGGAAAACCTTTTAAAGTATGACACCAACCCCAGAAGCCATAAAAAAAATAATTAATTTGTATCAAAAGTAAACATCTATGTGGCAAAAACCACATAAGCAAAGTCAAAAAGACAAACTAGAAAAAAAATTTGAAATTCATGTTATATTATAGATTAATTTTTATAATATATAAAGTTTTTGTAAAAATCAACGTATGAAGACTAAACCCAGTATAATATCATAAAAAACATAAATTACAGATAATATTAAAAACTTTCTATAATTTTCCTTACAGAAAAAGAAGTACCAATAGCTCTTAAACATCTGAAAAGCTGTTCAATCTCAGAAATCCAAATTCAAATCACATGGAGAAACTTTTTCACCTACCTATCATATTGATCAAGACAGGCAGGCAAAAATATGGGCAAATGTCTATTTATTTTAACAGACATCTGTCTATCTATCTATCTATCTATCTATCTATCTATCTATCTATGTCTATATCTATATGTATCTGTGTATCTCCGTCTCCTGTGTATCACTGTGTCAATAAAAATGGAGAAAAAAAAGCATTCACACATTGCTGGTAGAGAAGTAATTACAATCTAAAGTGGGTTTTCATACCATAGACCTGTAAGTGGTTTCCTGGGTCATAGGAACTTAACTGTCTACAGAGAAGACTTCTATGACCTGAGCTATGCGAAATTCCAACATCTGTAAATTGAAAGAGGAGCAACATCCACAAGGGGCTAGGAAGAACTAGCTAGAGAAGAGAAGACAACTAGTAGAGTGTAGAGTACAAAAGAGAGTGGCTTCTTGAAAAATTAAAGAACAGAATTCTAATTGCAGCTATGGCAAAGCAGCTGGTATCATACAAATCTCTCAATGAAGATAACTATGAGAAATGGATAAAATTAAGAAAATAGTTCTTCTTAAGCATTAGGAATTGACCTATGTAGGCAGGTTTGAGGGCCCATGGGCTAAGAAAATTAAATCTTTTCAGGTGGAAGATAAAATCACCTCAAGCCTTTAAAGTTTTTCATATATAATGTCTGTCATTAAAAAAAAAAATTACCAAGTGTGCCAGAACAGAACAAAAACAAGGCAAAAGGTAAAGAAAAGACAATAGAAATAGATTGAAAGGTGATCCATTAATAGTTATTAAAACTAACTTTAGAATACTGTTTTATATATGAGATAATAGATAAAAATGATAAATTTCATCAGAGAACTAGAATCTGTTAAAAAAAAATAAGTAAAAGCTCAGTGAAAATTCTAGAGCTGAAAAACTCAAAAACTGAAATTCAGAATTTAATAAACGATTAGACAGAATAGGTTAGATTTAACAGATTAGACAGAAGAGAGGAAGAGCGAATTGGAAGGAGAAAACATCCACATTGAAGTACAGAGAGAAAAAAGGTAAAAAAAAAACCCGAAACATATAGACAAGAGCATAAGACACATATGGAGCACAGTGAAAAGGTATAACATACATGTTAAGTTGGAGTCCCATGAATAAGAAGAGAGAATAAAGCAGAAACTATAAATGCAGAGATATAGTGTGTGGGGGTGGGGGTACAATTTGACAAAACTGTTGAAAAACTTCAAGCCACAGATTCAAGAACCTCTTAGGACCCTAATTTATTTATAGTCTCCTTCAGAATCTTCAATCATCTTAATTCTTGGAGCTTATGCACTTCTTTCCTATATCTACTATGCTACTTATGGTGGACTATTTGTATATTTTATAACATTTTTCCTTAAGGACATCCCATACAATTTGTGTACTTTCTCAGAGGTTTATTTTTCCTCATTGTTAATGCTTTTTTATTTTAAGTTTTTCTTTATAGGAGTTATTTTTATGTGCTGTGATTTTTGCTTTTGTTTCTGATGATTCTAAGAACATTCACTATTTGGTCATAGTTTCTCACCTTGAGATTCCTTCACTAGGCATAGAGTGTAAATTAAAAAGCCTGGTGATGTTACTGTGATTTAGATGTTCATAGGAGCCTTGATTACCACTTACGATCCCCTGTGGGCAGACTAAGGTTTTCTTGTCCCCACCTTACTTACGAGGTGTCCCTTTAAGAATATAAACTTTACCCTGAACCCTGCCTTGTGACAGCTTGAAGTCCCATTTCTTGTACCTACGTGGGTTTTAACTACCAGCTTCCAATACTGAGAGACTGTAACTAGATAATAAACCTTCAGAGGCCACAGAACATCAGCTACTGTCAGCAGCTGGAGTTCCCTTTTCCAATCTGGAAAATGAGAATTTTTCTTCTCTTTTTTTTCAAGCCCAAAAATTTAAAAAATATTTTCAAGTATTTCTATTTACTTGTGCCAGAAGGTAGATCTGCCAATATGAACTTAATCAGCCATGTTGCCAGATGTCCTATATTTTCAGAGACCCAGGAAGATGAAAGATTCTTACAATAGGAGCTCCTATTGAGTGAAATTTATTATATATTTTAGTATTTTCCCCCCAAAGATACAAACTACACAATATACTAACAATGAATAAAAATATTTTTCAATCCAAATCCCTTTTGATATTTTTTCTTTTTATTTTTGAAAAAAAGTTAAACTTACAGAATAGTGCCATGAATAATAGAAAGGACTCCTAATTCCATATAGCCTTCACCAAAATTCAATATTTTGCTACATTTTGCTTCTCTCCAATAAATACATAAGGAGGTAGGTAGGCAGGCAGGTAGGTAGGTAGGTAGGTAGATAGGTAAGTAGGTAAGAAGAAAGGAAATGATATGATTTAGACAGAGATAGACTTAGATCCTAAGACTAAGGACATTTTCTTGCATAACCCCAGTATAGAGATAAATTAAATTAAATGATGATGCATTACTATTAGCTAACATACATTTAATATCTAAATGTTGCCAATTGTACCAATAATGTCCTATAGAGAAATTTTATCCTTTTGTTGCATTTAGGTATTGTGTCTCTTTAGTCTCCTTAAATCTGAAACACTTCTTCAGTCTGTCTTTATATTAGATGATTTTGACATTTTTTTTTTAAGAGAATGGGCTAGTCATGTGGAATATTCTCTAGTCTGTGTTTGCCTGATGTTTCCTCACAATTAGATTCAGGTGATGCATTTTGAGAAAAATACTACAGTGATGTGTACTTTTAGTGTATGACTTAAGGAGATGTTTGTTAGTTTGTCCCATTATTAAAGATGCTAATTTGATCCCCTGATTAAGGTTATATTCCCAAGTTTCTCTACTGTAAAGTTACTATCTTTTCTTTTGAAATTAATAAATAATCGATGGAGAACTACTTAGAAAGTATACAAATATCCTATTCCCCATCAAACTTTCACCCAATAGTTGTAGCATCCATTGATGATATTTACTTGAATCAAGTTTTATTATGAGGGTTATAAATTATGATTTCGTAACTTTGTTTTCTTCTATATTTATTTGTTGACATTTTACTGCCGTAACTTTCTCATCTTCCTTAAAAAAGTCTTTTTATGATATTAGTCTCAGTATGGACTCATGGATTCTTATTTAATGAGTTAAAATCCGTCACTGTCATTATTCATTTTGGTGCTTACGCTGCTGCTCCGTATTGGGCCAGTGAGAGTCCCTTGAAGCTGCCTCCAAGTAACTTTTAATATTTAAAAACAATGAGTCATTGCCAACAGTTTCAAAGTGAATACAGGAAGTAGTACTTAGCACATACTCTGAAGCAGCTAGAGAGTCCACTATCTAATGAGCATTCATGACTCACAAATAGGGTCTGTCTTCCTTCCTGCACACAGGTAACCCACAGATGAACCTCTTTCTTTCTATTCCCTACTATAATTCTGCATCTCTTTTGACATCAAAGAGATCTTGACATGATGAGAATAATTGGTCCAAACGGCATCAAAGAATGATACACAGATCATAGGTAAATACCAGTGACTAAATCAATTGACGGGCCCTCTTGACAAACAAGAAAATAAGAATGACGATTCTGAGAAAGACCAGATTGGAAAATCTTAACAATCTGGAAATCTTCCTTTCCAGAAAAGGAAAGCTTATTTTTCTTCACCTTAAAATATTTTACCAGAAAAACACGATCTAATTTTAGAATATATATATATATATATATATATATATATATATATATAATACATATATATATATATATATACACACACACATATATATTTTTTTTTTTTTAGGAAAATAAACTAGGAAATGGTCTAGGACCTGGACACAGCAGCCTCAGCAGAGAGTCTTTCAAATTCACTAAGCTCACGCTCTCCTACTAATATCAAAACCTTCACCCTCTGACACCGTGGTCAGCTCCTATTGTGGCTCCATCTGCTCTGACCAGGGTAGTGGCCAAGGCTGTTGTCAGACCACCTGCTGTAGGACCACCTGCTGCTGCCCCAACTGCTATGGTTCTAGCAGTTGTGGTTCCAGCTACTTCCACCCCTGCTGCTGTGGCTCCAGCTGCTGCCCCTGCTGCTACCTCCTCCCCATCTGCAGCAAGGTCTCCTGCCACACCACTTGCTATCAGCCCACCTGTATCATCTCCACCTGCCCTCACCTCATGGGCTGCACCTCCTCTTGCTGCTGAGTCCTCTGCCCTGTGTGAACCATCTCTGTTTACTTCTGTCCTCACAGATGTAGACCTTCCTTTTGTGCTGACCATTAAGACAGGCTCACATTTCTCAACTGAGTTGGGTCTCATGATTTTAATGAGCCGACTGACACTGGGAGCATATGTTGGTCTCAGTCTAAATTCTACTCCTTCTGGACCTTTCCTTCTTATCTGAGTGTGAATCTGATTGTAACATGCCAACTATTGTTTTGAGCAACAAATTCTCCCCAGATCCTCTTCCTTAATTTTTGGGTACCAGATCATCAAGTTCAAGAAAATGAACTTTGATTTCAGTATTCTTAGATTATACATTTTTATAGTCTCTCTCTAAATTGTCCAAAAAAGATTTTCCTTTCTAATTCTTATTCTCGAAATGTTCCTATGTTATAACTTTATGCCAAAATAAAGCAGCACTTCCCTGTACAGGAATTCAGTGCAATGGTACTCTTCTTTAAGATTTTCTATGCAGTCTGGACAAATATTTTTTACCTGCATTTGTAGGATGGACAACATGGCTTTGTCCATTTTAAAGAAGAGGTTGGACCACCTTAGTCACAGCTTAATTTTCATTGGCAGTCTCTTCAGTCATTATACAAAACAGATATTTTCAGGAATTCATGGATAAAAATTAGAGAAAAACTTTGGAAAACCTGTTTTGGAAGGCAATTAAGTTACTTAACAGTTTGATCCTTTCAAGACTTGCTTAGAAACTGTATGAGGTGGGACTGGAATAGCCTTTACTCTAAGAAAAATCTCCCCCATTCTGATGCAGTACTTTTTAGAGTCCTCCATCCAACACCTCATGAATTACCAGATTTTTCATTCCAGCTCATGAGAACATAAACATCAGCTCCAAGGATTGTTCCTTCTGCCCTTTATGGGATTGGTTGTTGAGGGGGAGGGTGTCTTTCTCTGTCCTTGGATAGTTTCTGCACACACGTGCACTGATCAGTACTCAGGTAGAGCTTCTGCAGATCTCTGGGGTTCTCAGTGCAATTTCTTCTCTCTGGTACTCTGCCCTGTGAGTTCCAGCTGTCTTGGCCTCTTTTGTCCCAGCTCCATCGTCTCAAGTCAGGATAGTTACCAAGCTCTACCTGGTTCTCCCTCCCAAAGCTGCACCCTGGAAACTCTCTTCAAGAAATAAACTGAGGCAATCCTAGGGATCACCTCATTTGTATCCCCTCTCAAGACACAAATGTTCTCCTCTGTCTGACAGTCTATATCTAAAAACCACTGTTTCATTCATTTTCATTCATTCAGGTTTTTTTTTTTTTAAGTTGTTTCAGGCAGGAAGGTAAATCCAGTCCTTGTTATTCCATCCTGGTTGGATGTGTAAGTCCCCCTTTTGTATGTTCTCACCTTTTCTTTATTCTTCCATTATTTTAAAAAATAATGTAATGTAAACAAATATATTTTCTATATTTGTTTCCTTGGTCTTTTAGACATTGTAAAACACTGCATACTTTTCTCCATCTGCTTTATTATCTCTTAATAATATATCTTTTTTTATGACAACTATTTTTTCAAATTAATATAAGTGAAAGTTAATTTTAAAAAATAATAGTTCCTGGAGATTACTTCATAGGAGCATACAGAGCTATTCCCTATTCCTTTTCACAGCTGAATGTTATTCCATTAATTCCATTATATAGATGCACTATAGTTTATTAACCAGTACTCTATTGAAGAATACTCCAATTGCATCAAATGTTTTTGTTTGTTTTGCTTTTACAAATAGCACTGCTATAAATAATCTTGCGTAACATTTTTTTCCATATTTTTTACTAGATAGCTTTTAGATAATTTATGGAATTGGGATAGTTAAGCCAAAGAATCTTCACTAGAAAAGTGTGAGCATGCCCATTTCTACATAGTCTCACTATCAAAGAATGTTGTCAAATTTTGAATTGTTGACAACCTTATAGGTGAAAAGTGTTGTCTTGTATAATTTCATTTCTACTATTATGTATAAGATTGTGAACCTTTATACAGTGAAGAAAGATTTGCATTCAATTTTTCCATCAGAGTTTTGGCCTTTTTTCCAATCTAATTTTTAAAATGTTTTATATATTAAGGACATTAGCCCTTTTTCTTTGGTATAAATTGCAAATTGTTTTTCTTTTTTCATTTAGCCATTTGTCTTTTTACTTATGTTGAGTTTTTTTCTATGTATTTTTTTTATTATAAGTGATTGTCTTTTCACTATTAGAATTTAGTTGCAAATTGTGTTGCAATTGAAAAAATATTAAATTATGAGTCCTCTTTAATGATGGGATCTCCTATACCCCTACTGCCCATTTTGACTCTCTTTGAAATGTCTATTGTATCAATATCTTGGTTACCACATTCATTGTCACCAAATGAGACAGTATTCATCTCTCACCCTAGACTCAACCACACACACCTAGATTTTCTTCCCTCTTCCTGTCACTCCATCTACCTCAAGACTATTAATATTAGAAGATCTAGATATTTATTCACACCTTTCTCCAAACTTTGTGATGATATTATATTCACTCTCTTTGTATAAATTCAAAAATATCCTTAAATTCTCCTCATTCAATCAGTGGACTATTATTTTTCTCTACTCTCCTACACATGCCACCTAGACAAGGCATTTATTCCACCTAAAGCCAAAATATACCCCTATTCAATCTTGCCCCCATTGGGGAATGCTCTTTCTTCTCTTCTCCATCCATGCTGATTACATATAGTATGTTAAAGTGTGAGTAAATGCCCCATGTTTTCAATAAATCCCACATTTGCTCAACTAACATTAATTCGGGGCAATTGCTAGGTACTATATTTATAATACAAATAAGACAGTCTCTGACCTCATAGGGCATATAGAAGAATTGGAAAAATAGAGATATAAACCAATTATAATAAACTGTGATATCCTAGATCACAGGTATATCTTGGAGCAAAAAGGAGGTAAGGATTCATTTTGAATGTGGTAGACATCAAAACATATATTAGCTAGAGATGAGTTGGTATCTGGGCTGGGCTTTAAGAATGAGCAAGAGTTTGCCAAGTTGACAAGGGAGAAAGCATATTTACATAAATGAAACAGCATGAGAAATGACATGGGATTATTATTCTTCATACATCCTAGGAGAGGAGAGAACCACCTTCCCTACTGACTGTGTGACTTCAATCTCTCAACTTCAATTATCTCATGTCTAAGAAATAAGGAAAATTGTTTTTACCTCAGAATCCTTGTGAAGTGTAAACAACATAACAATTATAGAAGACTCAAAAAATTCCTGACACACAATAGGCACTTAAAGATAGTAACTATTAGTATTATCTCATATTTCATAAGAAGTATGTAGATTAAATACATAATTGTTATTTTGTTTACTAATCTTAATAGTTGCCTATGTATGGGTCTTGCAGATCTTACTTAAATAAGTACCTGTGGGACAGAGATGAACGCTTAACCCTTATATCTCAAACATAGCTCAGAATATAAGAAAATATATTTCAACAACACTTCAGTTATACACATTCCATTGAGTATGCTGACCTACCAAAATAAGATAAAAATACTCCTTTATAATATCCTATCTCTGAAGATCATGTCAATAGTAATTTAATAATTTTAAAAGGGATCCATCCTACCAATGTGTTTTTGCTACTTAAAAGTAGTGAATCATTGCATTATAACTGTTTCAAGTTAGATGATTCAATAAGAAAAATACAGATAGGAATTTCCTTAGGATCCTTCTGACAATCTAGGAAATCCAAAGGAATCACAGTGTTCCTCGCTACACACAAGGCTCTGCCCCC
>JAQQSQ010001939.1:0-11680 GCA_028627145.1 Eidolon dupreanum
CTTCCGGCAGCGCAGCATTTGGCGCGCCGAGCCATTGGCAGCCCGGCTGCGGGACCCCGAGGCGGCGCTGAAGGGCTTCCCCGCCTGGCGCTTCATCATGGCCGCCCTCTGGCTTGAGGAATTCGGTATCACCAATGCGTGAGGCATTCCTGTGAGCCTCTTGTCGGCGGCGACCCTGATGGCCGGCTTGCGCCGCTTGGCCACGCGTTGGCGCGTGCTGCGTCACCGTTCGATCCGCAGCGTTGGCCCAGGTCTGCACATCGGCAAGGGATGCCGGTTCTGGGCGACGCAAGGCATCCACTTCGGCCGCCAGTGCTACGTAGGCAAAGAGGTGGTGATCGAAACGAACGCGCAGATCGGTGATTTCGCGCTGATCGCCAGCCGCGTAGCCTTTGTGGGCCGCCACGACCACGGCACTTCGACTGAAGGCGTTCCAATGCGGTTCGGGCCCTGGGTGGGCAGCGCAGATGCATCGCCGGACGTCCAAGCCGAGGGCGTGGTTGTTGAGGATGACGTCTGGATCGGCTTTGGTGCGGTCGTGTTGTCCGGCGTTCGTCTGGGCCGTGGGGCCATCGTCGCTGCAGGCAGTGTGGTGACCCGAGATGTCGAACCGTATGCCGTGGTGGCGGGTTCGCCGGCTCGTACCGTTGCCCAGCGCTATGCAGATTTGTCCTTGCGTCAGCGTCATGAGGCGCGGATGGCGGCAGGCCGCTTCGAGTTCTCGGAGCGAGGGTATGAACACTGGGTGATCGAACCCGGAGCTAAGGAATGAGTGTGAGCCGTCCCCGTGTGGCCGTACTGCAGCATCGGCTGCTGCATTACCGGCTGGGCTTGTTCGAGCAACTGCGCATTGCGTGCGAATCGCGTGGCCTGGATCTGCAGTTGATCCACGGCGATGCGACACCGACTGAGGCTGTGCGCAAGGACACCGGCACACTGCCATGGGCGACGACAGTCAAGAACCGGGTGTGGAACGTCGCCGGGCGCGACCTGCTATGGCAACCGTTTCGCGAGGCGGTGCAGGGCTGTGACCTTGTCGTGTTGATGCAGGAGAGCCGTCTGCTGTCCAACTACCCCTGGCTGTTTGGCTGGGGACCGCGTGCCACGCGCGTGGCCTATTGGGGTCACGGGCGCAACTTCCAGAGCGAGGCGCCGAGTGGGTGGCGGGAGCGTTGGAAGCAGCGCATGCTGACCTCGGTGGACTGGTGGTTTGCGTACACGGAGATGACGGCGGACATCGTCTGCCAGGCCGGGTTCCCGGCGGAGCGCGTCACGGTGTTGAACAACGCCATCGACAACCGCAGCTTCGAGAATGACCTCGCGTCCGTGAGCGACGACGAGGTGCGCGCCTTGCGCGCCTCGATCGGCGCTGCGGACGATGCCTGCGTGGGCCTGTACTGCGGCTCGCTGTACCCCGACAAGCGGCTGGAGCTGATGCTGGCGGCCTGCGAACAGGTGGTGGCCCGGCAGCCATCGTTCCGGATGGTCGTGATTGGTGACGGGCCAAGCCGACCCTTGCTGGAGCAGGCCATGCAGCAGCCCTGGTTCCATTGGGTGGGTGCGCGCCGTGGCCGCGAAAAGGCGGCCTGGTTCCGGGCGTCGCAACTCTTCCTGAACCCGGGGCTGGTGGGGCTGCACATCCTGGACAGCTTCGTGGCCGGGGCACCCATGATCACGACGCGGGATGCCAAGCACAGCCCCGAAGTGGCCTATCTGCGGGACGGCATCAATGGCCTGGTGACCGACGGCAATGCGCAGGCCTACGCCAGCGCCGTGCTGGGGCTGGTGGAGCAGCCGGAGCGCCGTGAGGCGCTGGCCCGGCAGGCGCGGGCCGACGCCGCGCACTACACGCTGGATGCGATGGTCACCCGCTTTGCTGACGGGCTGGCCGCCTGTGTGGGAGCCCCAAGGCTGCGCTGATCAGAGCGCGCGGATGCTGGTGGTGAAGCTGGCGTCGGTGCCCACCGCTTCCAGATAGAGGGTGCTGCGGGTGCTGGGCAGCGGCGTGCTCGGTGCCGTGGCCCGGTACACGCTGTGCCCGGCGGGGCCGGTGAAGCTGAGCTCGTAGGGCTTGCCGGCACAGTTGAGTCGGGCGGTCCAGGTGGCTTGCGCGGTTTGGCGCGTGATGCCGGTCCAGTACTTGAACCCGGGCGCCCCGGTAGGCGCCGGTGCGGCAGTGGCGGCGCCGGCGCGCGGGTCGGTGACCTGCACCGTGCAGCTCGTGTTGAAGACGATGGCCAGGCGCCGCGCAGCGGTGGCCGGCTGGCTGAGGGTGAGACGCGTGGTTTCAGTGAAGCCGGCGGCATCGACCTTGTAGGTACGCCGCGCGCTGGCGTCGTTGCGGTACTTGGCCTGCAGCACGTCGAGGGTGCCGGCAGCGGGGTCGAAGGCCTTGACTTCGCCAAGGGTGTAGCCGTCCGGGCCTTGGCCGTCGACCAGCGGCACGTTGTTGCCCAGGCCTTGCGAGAAGTACTCGAGGTGCTGGGGCGAGCCGTAGGAGTTGGAAGTGCCAGCGTCCCGGGTGATGTTGATGCTGCCGTGGGCCAGTTCGTAGCTCAGCGCCTCGGCCTGGGCATGGGCCTGCGTCTTCTGGCCGTAGTGGACGAAGGCCTGCCAGGAGCCCGCGCGCAGGCTGGCGAAGCCGATGTCGGGCGAGTAGACGGTCTGGATCGGAGGAAGCTGGGGCGTGCCCGCAAGAGCGGGCGGCGGGTCGGACAGGCTTGCCCAGGTGCGGTAGCCCTGGGCGTTCTGCACGCCGTAGGTGGTGGGCACATGCCGGTAAAGCAAGGTGTGGGTGTAGGTGTCAACTGGTGCGACGGCGGACCGAGTGTCATTGGGGCTGGGCAGGCTGCCGTCGTCAAAGCGGTAGATCACCGGGGCCAGGAGCATGCGCTGCGCCAAGGGGGCGTACTTGGTGACGATGTCGTTGCGGCCGTTGATGGCCGCCAGATCGAACAGCCGGGCCAGCGCGACCAGCACATAGTTGTTGTAGGCGAAGGAGCCTTCGTACCAGATGCCGTCCGTGGTGACACCCTGGGTCATGACCGCGGCCACGCTGCGCGGTCCCGTCAGGCCGGCATCGGTCCAGGTGGCGTTGCCGAGTTCCATGCCGATGGCGGCCGTGGCAACGGCACACCAGAGGTTCATATTGTTCAGGCTGCCCCAGGAGTAGGCCTGAAGGTTGTTGGCGATGGGCAGGAAGAGGCCGTCGCGCCACTTGGCCTTGCGCGCGGGCGTGGCGTAGGCGCCGAGCGCATGGGCCGTCTCGAGCATGCTGAGCACGGTGGTCGCTTCCTCGAGCGTCTGGCCGAACATGCGGCTGTTGCCGATGGCTGTGCGCAGGGGCCACTTGCCGTAGTTGTCGGCGTAGAAATCGAGTTGGGCCGCGGCCGTCTCGGCCATTTTGGCGTCGCTGGTGACCTGGTAGAGCCGGGCGGCATCGAGGGCATAGCCGATGTTCACCTGTCGCAGGATGGCCACCCACGCGGCCTTGTAGGCCTTCTGGCGGTCGGTGGTGCCGGCGGCGGGTTCGGGGCTGTCGTCCACCCAGCTCAAGGCGGCGCCGGTGACAGGGTCGACATAGTCGTTGGGCAAGCCGGCAACCAGGTCGGCACGGTCGCGGGTCTGGCTGTACCAGTGGTCAACGGCAGCACGCTTCTGGTTGAGCCAGGTCGCCCAGCCGGGGCTGCTGGCAATCAGCTTGCGGGCGTTGGACCAGTTCTCGGTGGCTGCGCGCACCGGCAGCAGCAGGCCGCCGGATTTGAGCAGCGAGTCCACCTGGGTGCTGGACAGGCTGGCGGTGATGGCGGCCTGCTGGCTTGGGCTGGGGGCAACGACGGCCGCGGGAGCCGGTGCGGCTGCCGGCGCGGCCGCGGTGACGGCCACAGGCGCCGGGGCCGCGCTTTGTGGGGTCGGTGTGGGCGCGGGGGCAAGCAAGCTCACGACGGGCGCCTGGGCCACGGCGGCCTTGGGGGCCGTGGCTTGAGCCGGCGCGGGCGCTGCTTCCTGGGCGGGTGCAGGTGCCGGGGTGCTGCGCGCTGCCACTGGCGCAGGGGCCGGGCGGGCTGATTGGGGTGACGCAGCGGGTGCCGCTTTGGGGGCGGTAGCGGGCGGCGCATCGGTGCTGCGGGCGGCACCGGCGGCCTGTGCCATCGGTCCGCTGGCGGCCAGGTCGGCAGAGGGCGCGCTGGCCTCGCTGGCGGCTCTGGCCGCACCCGCGAAGCTCATCGTCGCCGCGGCAGCGGCATCGGCGGCTGTCGACTTGGGCTTGGCATCGTTGCCCGACGACCCGCCCCCGCAAGCTGCCAGCGCGCAACTGGCGATCAGCATGCTGAGGCTTGAGGCCAGGGCTCGCACGAGCGGGTTGTGGCGGAATGGCACTGAATTCATGGCGGGACCTGTGGTGGTGGGCAGGTGCACTGGGAGCACATCCGCTGCAGAGCGCGGAGCGTGCCGATTCTGCGGCGTGCGGTCCCGCGAACTCGATGACAGTCGGGCCGTAAGGCGAAAAGCAGCACACCCGGCGGGCAAACTGCGGGAAATCGGCCAAGTCGGCCGCCGCGCCCTTTAGTGCTGACGTGGCCCCAGAAGTTCGCGCAGCACGTAGCCGATGAACAAGGTGTTGCCGACGAGGTAGCGCCGCCACAGCCGGCCCGGCTCTTGACACAGGCGGTATAGCCATTCGAGCCCATGGTCACGCATCCATCGTGGCGCCTGGGACTTGGTGCCAGCGATCAGCGCAAAGGCCAGACCGACGCCGATGGACACGGCGTTCAGGTGGCGCTGGTGCGCTTCCATCCAGAACTCCTGCTTGGGGCAGCCCAGTCCAACGAAGACGATCTCGGCGCCGGAGCGGTTGATGGTGTCGACGATGGCGGCGTCGAACGGCGGCTCGGCCGGCAGCATGGGAGGCGACACCGCGCCGGCAATGCGCAAGCCCGGAATCTTCTCAAGCAGGCGAGCCTGCATCAGGCGGAGTTCGTCAGGCGTGCCACCGTAAAGAAAGACTGGCTGACCACGCCCAGCGGCCGCTTCGCAGACAGCCCACACCAGCCCCGGGCCGTAGACACGGCGCGCCCGGTCCTGACGGTGCAGCCGCTTCAGGGCCCAGACCAGGGGCATGCCATCGGTCACGACGGCCACAGCCTCCCGCATCAGGCCCGCGAGCCGTGGGGTGCGCTTGGCGCGGGTAAGCATGTCCACGTTTGCGACGCACACCAGGCCGCCCTGACGGCTGGCGCCCCGGTCGCCGATGAGCTGCACTGCCGAAGCCATATCGCCCACGTCTACGCGGATTCCGAACAGTCGGGTGGGCTCGAGGGGTGGCTTGGCGATCGGTGCGGGCATGAGTGGCGACAACAGCGGATCACGATGGTAAGGCGCGCCTGTTGGCATTGCGTGAATGCGGGGGGTGTTAGGACGTCTTGAAAAAAGCCGGTCAGTTGCCGGAGGCGGCCACGGCCTCGGTCAAAATGCTTCACTGCGGTTCTTGCCGCAGACTCAGGCCCAATCTACTTCGGGATGCTCAAGTGAAAGTACTCGTCACCGGCGCCGCCGGCTTCATCGGCATGCATGTCAGCCAGATCCTGCTGGCGCGCGGCGACGAAGTGGTGGGCCTGGACAACCTCAACGACTACTACAGCCCCCAGCTCAAGCAGGACCGCCTGGCGCGCCTGAACGGCAAGCCGGGCTTCAGCTTCGTGAAGATGGACGTGGCCGACCGCGAGGGCATGGCCAAGCTGTTTGCCGAACAGCGCTTCGACCGGGTGGTGCACCTGGCGGCGCAGGCCGGGGTGCGCTACTCGATCGAGAACCCCCACGCCTACATCGACAGCAACATCGTCGGCTTCACCAACATCCTGGAAGGCTGCCGCCACAGCGGCGTGCAGCACCTGGCCTATGCGTCCAGCTCCAGCGTGTACGGCGGCAACACGCTGATGCCCTTCAGCGAACACCACAGCGTCGACCACCCGATCAGCCTGTACGCCGCCACCAAGAAGGCCAATGAGCTGATGGCGCATACCTACTCGCACCTGTTCGGCCTGCCGACGACGGGGCTGCGCTTCTTCACGGTGTACGGGCCCTGGGGCCGGCCGGACATGGCGCTGTTCCTGTTCACCAAGGCCATCATCGAGGGGCGGCCGATCAACGTGTTCAACCACGGCAAGATGATCCGCGACTTCACCTACATCGACGACATCGCCGAAGGCGTCGTGCGGGTGCTGGACCGCACCGCGACGGCCGACCCGGCCTACGACCCGAACACGGCTGACCCGGCCCGCTCCAGCGCGCCCTACCGCGTGTTCAACATCGGCAACCATGCGCCCATCCAGCTGATGAGCTTCATCGAGGCGATCGAGCAGTCGGTGGGCCGCGAGGCGATCAAGAACTTCATGCCGATGCAGGACGGCGATGTGCCGGCCACCCATGCGGACGTGGAGGAGCTTGCGCAGTGGACGGGCTTCCGGCCGGCCATGCCGGTGCCCGAGGGCATCCAGCGCTTCGTGGCCTGGTACCGCGAGTACTACAAGGTCTGAGACAAGGTCTGAGATCCATCACGCTGTCATGCGGCCGCATTACAAAGCCGTGACCCGAACCTGATTTGAACGAGGACGAGGAATGAAAGTTACCGCCATCGGCACGGGCTATGTCGGCCTGGTGACCGGCGCCTGCCTGGCCGAGATGGGCAACCATGTGGTCTGCCTGGACGTGAACCCCGAGAAGATCCGCATCCTGAACGAGGGCGGCATCCCCATCCACGAGCCGGGCCTGGAAGAGGTGGTGAAGCGCAACGTGGCCGCGGGCCGCCTGCAGTTCACGACCGATGTGGACCTGGCCGTGGCCCATGGCACGCTGCTCTTCATCGGCGTGGGCACGCCGCCGGACGAGGACGGCTCGGCCGACCTGCAGTACGTGGTGGCCGCAGCCCGCTCCATCGGCCAGCGCATGACGGACTACAAGGTCATCGTCGACAAGAGCACCGTGCCGGTCGGCACCGCCGACAAGGTGCGTGCGGCGGTGAAGGAAGAGCTGGTCAAGCGCGGCCTGGGTGATATGGCCTATGCCGTGGTGTCCAACCCCGAGTTCCTGAAGGAAGGCGCGGCGGTCGAGGACTTCATGAAGCCGGACCGCGTGGTGATCGGCTCCGACGACGAGCAGGCCACTCTACTGATGCGCGCGCTCTACGCCCCGTTCAACCGCACCCAGGACCGCATGCTGGTGATGGATGTGCGCAGCGCCGAGCTGACCAAGTACGCCGCCAATGCGATGCTGGCCACCCGCATCAGCTTCATGAACGAGCTGGCTCTGCTGGCCGAGCGCGTGGGTGCCGACATCGACCTGGTGCGCCGCGGCATCGGCAGCGACACCCGCATCGGCTACCAGTTCCTGTATGCCGGCACGGGCTATGGCGGCTCCTGCTTCCCCAAGGATGTGAAGGCCCTGGTGAAGACCGCGGCCGACACCGGCATCCCGCTGCAGGTGCTCACCGCGGTGGAAGCCGCCAACGAACGCCAGAAGCGCGTGCTGGTCGACAAGGTGGTGGCCCGCTTCGGCGCGGACCTGACCGGCCGCCGATTCGCGATCTGGGGCCTGGCCTTCAAGCCCAACACCGACGACATGCGCGAGGCGCCGTCGCTGGTCGTGATCGAAGAGCTGACGAAGCGCGGCGCGACGGTGGCGGCCTACGACCCGGTCTCGATGACCGAAGCCGCCCGCGTGCTGGGCCCGCGTGACGACGTGACCCTGGTGGAGCGCGCCGACGCCGCGCTGCAGGGCGCGGATGCGCTGCTGATCGTGACCGAGTGGAAGGAGTTCCGCACGCCGGACTTCGACACCATCAAGTCCACGCTGAAGGCACCGGTGGTGTTCGACGGCCGCAACCTCTACGAGCCCAAGCTGATGAAGGCGATGGGCATCGAGTACAGCGGCATCGGACGCGGCGGCCAGGCATGAAGCTACTGCGCGGGCCCATGGCGGGCCTGCGCGCCTCGCCGCACGAGAGTGCGGCTGCGGTGCTCGACCCACCCTGAGCCCGCTCGCGACGCTTCCTGCCCGACCGCCGAAGGTTGGCGGCGGATTCAGTCGAAGGTCTTGGCGTCCGCCAGCAGTGGCGCGGCTACATCCTTGGCCGAGAGCTGCGGCGTGATGCCGTCCAGCGGCCAGGCGACGCCGATGGTTGGGTCGTCCCAGCGCACGGCGCCTTCGCATTCGGGGGCGTAGCGGCCGCTGGTCTTGTAGAGGAAATCGGCGGTCTCGCTGATGACGACAAAGCCATGGGCAAACCCCGGCGGGATCCACAACTGCCGCTGGTTCTCTGCGGTCAGCTCCACGCCCACCCAGCGGCCGAAGTTGGGGCTGGAGCGGCGCATGTCGACCGCCACGTCGAACACGGCGCCGGACACGCAGCGCACCAGCTTGCCTTGCGCGTGCGGGGCCAGCTGGTAATGCAGGCCGCGCAGCACGCCGCGCGAGGAGCGCGAGTGGTTGTCCTGCACGAAATGCACGGCGTGGCCGAGGGCCTCGTTGAAGCGCGCCTCGTTCCAGCTTTCGGTGAAGAAGCCGCGCGCGTCGCCGAACACCTTGGGCTCGACGATCAGCACCTCGGGCAGGGCGGTGGGGGTGAGTGTCAGCAGCGACATCAGAAGGCCTTGTCGGTCAGCAGCTTGAGCAGGTACTGGCCGTAGCCGTTCTTCACCAAAGGCTTGGCCAGCGCTTCGAGCTGTTCGGCGCTGATCCAGCCCGCGCGGAAGGCGATTTCCTCGGGGCAGGCGACCTTCAGGCCCTGGCGTTTTTCGAGCGTGGCGATGAACTGGCCCGCCTCCAGCAGGCTGTCATGGGTGCCGGTGTCCAGCCAGGCGTAGCCGCGGCCCATGATCTCGACGCTGAGCTGGCCGCGCCGCAGGTACTCGGCGTTCACATCAGTGATCTCCAGCTCACCGCGGGCGCTGGGCTTGATATTGGCCGCGATGTCGCAGACCTGCTCGTCATAGAAATACAGGCCGGTGACCGCGTAGTTGCTCTTCGGCGCCTTGGGCTTTTCTTCGATGGACAGGGCGCGCTTGTCGGCATCGAACTCGACCACGCCATAGCGCTCGGGGTCGGTCACGTGATAGGCGAACACGCTGGCGCCCGCGTCGCGTGCGGTGGCATTGGCCAGCAGGCCCGCGAAGTCGTGTCCGTAGAAGATGTTGTCACCCAAGACCAGGGCGCTGGGCGCGCCTCCGACAAACTCGCGGCCGAGGATGAAGGCCTGGGCCAGGCCGTCCGGGCTGGGCTGCACGCAGTAGCGGATGTTCAGGCCCCAGCGCGCACCGTCGCCCAGCAGCGCCTCGAAGCGCGGCGTGTCCTGCGGTGTGCTGATCAGCAGGATGTCGCGGATGCCCGCGAGCATCAGCGTGCTCAGCGGGTAATAGACCATCGGCTTGTCGTAGACCGTCAGCAGCTGCTTGCTCATCGCCAGCGTGGCCGGGTGTAGGCGGGTGCCGGAGCCCCCGGCGAGGATGATGCCCTTGCGGTTCTTGTTCATCTTGGTTGCCTCAGTTCCATTTCGTGCGTTGTTGGGCCGAGCGCCGGGCCGCCCCCAAGCCGGCCCGTGTGCCGATGTGTTTGCGGCTCGATGCCGCAAGCATCGGCGTCCCCTCGGGGGACCGGCAGGGCATGCCCGCGTGCAGCGAGGCAGGACCGGGCGAGGGGCTCATAGGATCTCTTGCAGCATGCGCTCGACGCCCTGCTGCCAGTGCGGCAAGGTCAGGCCGAAGCGCTGCTGCAGCCGGGCGGTGGACAGGCGCGAGTTCAGCGGGCGCGTGGCCGGCGTCGGGTAGTCGCTGGTCGGGATCGGCAGGATCTGGTCCGGCGCGACCCGGACCGCGACGCCGCGCGCACGGGCGAACTCGATGACGAAGCGGGCGTACTCGTGCCAGCTGGTCTCGCCGCCGGCGACCGCGTGGTAGGTGCCAGTGAGCGCCGGGTTGACCCGCGCGGCGCGCAGCATGTGGGCGGTGAGGTCGGCCAGCAGGTCGGCGCCGGTGGGCGCGCCGATCTGGTCGGCGATGACCTTGAGCTGCTCGCGCTCGCCGGCCAGGCGCAGCATGGTCTTGGCGAAGTTGCCGCCGCGGGCGGCATAGACCCAGCTGGTGCGCAGGATCAGGTGCTGGCAGCCGCTGGCGCGGATGGCGTCCTCGCCCTCGGCCTTGGTGCGGCCGTAGACACTCAGCGGCGCGATGGGCGCATCCTCGTCACGGGGCTGGCTGCCGCTGCCGTCGAAGACATAGTCGGTCGAGTAGTGCACGAACAGCGCGCCCAGCCGCTTGGCCTCGATGGCCAGCAGGGCCGGCGTGGCGGCGTTGATCTGGCGGGCCAGCTCGGGCTCGCTCTCGGCCTTGTCCACCGCGGTGTGGGCCGCGGCATTGACGATGACCTGCGGCGCCAGCGCCTGCACGCGGGTCAGCAGCGCGGCCGGCTGCGTGAAGTCGCCGCCATCGTCATGGTCCAGTGCCACGACCTCGCCCAGCGGCGCGAGCGAGCGCTGCAGCTCCCAGCCGACCTGGCCGCCCTTGCCCAGCAGCAGTATCTTCATCGCTCAGGCCCCGTACTGGGTGGACACCCAGTCGCGGTAGGCGCCGCTCTGCACGCGGGCCACCCACTCGGGATGGTCCAGGTACCACTGCACCGTCTTGCGGATGCCGGTCTCGAAGGTCTCGGCCGGGCGCCAGCCGAGCTCGCGCTCGATCTTGCGGGCGTCGATCGCGTAGCGGCGGTCGTGGCCGGGGCGTTCCTTCACGTAGGTGACCAGCCGCGAGTAGGGGCCGTCCGCGGACGGACGCAGTTCATCGAGCAGCGCGCAGACGGTCTTGACGATGTCGATGTTGGCCTTCTCGTTCCAGCCGCCGATGTTGTAGGTCTCGCCCACGCGGCCGCCGGCTAGCACCGCGCGGATGCCGCTGCAGTGGTCGGTCACGTAGAGCCAGTCGCGGATCTGCTGGCCGTCGCCATACACCGGCAGCGGCTTGCCGGCCAAAGCGTTGACGATCATCAGCGGGATGAGCTTTTCGGGGAAGTGGTAGGGCCCGTAGTTGTTGGAGCAGTTGGTGGTGAGCACCGGCAGGCCGTAGGTGTGGTGCCAGGCGCGCACGAGGTGGTCGCTGGCGGCCTTGCTGGCGCTGTAGGGGCTGTTGGGCTCGTAGGGGTTGGTTTCGGCGAACGGCGGGTCTTCGGGCTTGAGCGAGCCATAGACCTCGTCGGTCGACACATGGTGGAAGCGGAAGGCCGGCTTGGCGTCGGCGTCCAGCGCGCTCCAGTAGGCGCGGGCGGCCTCCAGCAGCGTGAAGGTGCCGTCGACATTCGTCTTCATGAAGGCGCCCGGGCCGTGGATGGAGCGGTCCACATGGCTCTCTGCCGCGAAATGGACGATGGCGCGGGGCCGGTGGGTCGCGAGCAGCTGGTCGACGAGCGCGCGGTCGCCGATGTCGCCCTTCACGAAGATGTGGCGGGCGTCACCGTCCAATGACTTGAGGTTTTCGAGGTTGCCGGCGTAGGTGAGGGCGTCGAGGTTGACGATGGGTTCGTCGGACTGACTGAGCCAGTCGAGCACGAAATTGCTGCCGATGAAGCCGGCACCGCCGGTAACAAGGAGGGTCATGGGGGCATCCAGAGTTCAGCGCGTCAGTTTCGCGCATCTTGA
>JAQQSQ010001940.1:0-11676 GCA_028627145.1 Eidolon dupreanum
TGCTCACAAGTTGAAACGTCAAGTCCTGTGCTGAATCAGCCAGAGAGCTCTCTGTCCAACTGAGGCAAAACCTGAGGCTCCTAACAGTAATAGAGCCCTGGGGTAAACCTGGCCCTGTGCTGAGTCAGGCATGTGATGCCCTTGTGTTGAGTGGAGCATACGATGCCCTTTCTGGAACAGGAAGCCTCAGAACTTCCTCTTGAGTAGTGCATTTTTACTATGGAACTCAGGTGGGATTTGTAAACATAAGAAGCAAAAGAGAGAGCTCAGACAACACTTACCTTTCGATAGCCCAGAACAGTTCCAAAAAAAGGCAGAGGTGTCGGCCCAGGAATTCCCAGCTTCTTAAAGAGTCCATGTGTATAGGTCCCATATCTACAAAGTGAAAGAGATTGCCAGGTCACAGGGATTATGGGATAGGTGCTGGGGCTGGCCAGTCACTGATTCAGAACCGGAAGAGCCAATCTAGGGAGGTACCATGTAGATGATAAATAATAACAGCAACTCCAACAGCAATAAGTACATCCACTCATCATCTCCTTTCCCACCTCGACTGTGAGACCCAGAGAAAGTAATGATGATTAGCTTAAAGGAGCTGAAGACTTCAGTGTTCCAATCCTAGAGTGAATACTTGATAAATGTTTCCAAATTGGAGTGCTCCTGAGGTTTGGACTAGAATTCTTCCAGGAAATTCACTCATGACTGTTTAGTAAGTTGACTCTTTCATGATTTGGAGACTCTTACTCTAGGTTTAAAAAATGGGGGGAAAAGCATATTCTGCTCTGATGATGAGATTTCGCTTAACCACATCCACTCAATAACAGAGAGTTACTGTGAACCCACATTGTTCTTACATCAAGTTTGCTCTATGACTTTTATGCTTTTCCTTCTCACTATGTCCTGACCCTGTTTTAGAGTCTGGTTCTTCTTAAATATATCATCATAAAGAGGGTTTGGAATAGCCACAGTTTACTTATTTTTAAGAATAAAAACTGTGTTCAAGGCTTCCATCATCCTCATAGAAATGCAGTGCCTTTCAGCTACACCCAAGTCTCTGTTGCCAGACAGTTTGGTTGTCAATCACCCTCTAGAGAAGGGTGATTGACAATTCATTCCCTGAATGAAACTGTATAAAGGATCCAATGACTAAAGAATCCATTTCCAGGTCATTTCTTCCCTCATGACATCTGGTCCTTCAATCTTTGATGCTGCTAAGCACAGTGCCAGGCTCACTCATTTTTTAAGTTGGTTACTCACAAAGTAGTTAGTTTATTGCCTCTGCATGTCAGTTATCCCAAAATCTCATTACGGCTGGTGCTTCGTATGGCAGGCCTGCCTGCCTCTGATCTTTCACATGTCACGTGTGGAGTGCCACAACTGGGGGTTCTAGACATTCACAAGCCTTCCCGCTCTGGTGTTACCAAGAAATGGCGGAGTAGAGGAAAAAAAGAAGCTGAGGAAAAAGGCTACTGGCAACCATTTTAAAAAGGAAGTTTGTAGGCCTAAAAGCTAACTTCATAGAGGCGAATTAGGAAAGTGTGGCTGAAAAACAAGCTCTGTAATTGGTTGAATATACCTTACAAATGCTTTCAGCTAAAAGATAGATGGTCTTCCAAACTTCAGTACTTGCTTGTTGATAGCAAAAGATATGTTATATAACATAAAATGAATAACCATAAGTGTTCAAGAGTTGAAGTAAGACCTTATGTCCTCTTCTTTGGAGGTTATCCTTTAAGAAAGTATAGGTTCAGAAAATTCTAGTCTTATAATATATGATAAAATAAACCCCAAAATTGCATAAAAGGACTTGTGCTACAGGACACAGTGGAGGCACTTCAGCCAGGCCTAGCTGGGTATTTGGATCTTTCCTCCAGAAAGTTGGTGGAAGTCTCCGTACTGACTGTTGAAAACTGGTTTATCCTTGGTTAGCCCCACCCTAGTGTTTTCTTTTTCCTTGACAACCATGGCAAATTAAACACATTTCTGCTTCTGAACTTTCAACTTGTTACATGAACTCTCAAGTGAGGCCAAGCAATTAAATAAATGTGTCAGCAACACTGATCCTGAGGGAAGATCTGGTCTAGTGTCTAAACCCACATGGTTCCATATTCCAGCTTTTCTATTTTGGGGAGAGTAATGCTGCTTTTGGTACAAATGAAGGGGCTAACAATAAAGCCAATCACTTCCATTGCATTTACATGTGTTGGCGTAAGAGGGCATTATCTCTGCTGCAAAAACTGACTCTTGGTTGTATCTGTGTCTTCTAAGGCTACAGTGTTTTTTATCCACTGGTGACAGTAGTGACAGCTCCACTGCCAGACAGACCACACAGTGTGACTTAGATGGTGCCCCTATCCCCAGGCTTTAAGTACATGAGATTCTTACCCTGCTGCCCTGTGAGTGACCTCCTGTGGGACCAGGACTAGGAATCTCTAGGAGAAATATTCTCCCATTCCAACCAGACTGCTACATGGATGCCTCTCTTATCATCACTGGCTCACAATCTTGCTACTCACCTGCATTGTGAGATCGGCTAGGGAGATATTTTTTAAAAAACGTATACAATCTATATCATAGAAGTACATATTTGTATACCTGACTGATTCTAGAATGGTGAGGTTATTCACACACTTTTGTAGCCACAAATCCTGAACAAACAGCCCTCTTTTATCCTTCAGAAAGAACATGTTATAAATAGTTTTCTGTCAGTAAAAAAGTCTAGTATTAAATAAAATGAAATTAAATGCTATCAATTAATTTAAAAATGTTATCATACAGAAAATATGTTGCCACAATACCTTGAATCCATAACACTTCATTCAAAGAATTAAAACAAAGTTTATGTTTTCTATATTTATGTCATCAAGATTTCTGTCTCTTCATGAAAGTGAAAATGAGACATGAAGTGGGAATTCCCAGCCTACACATCAATAAAGCTCCTCTCCCAGCCTGCTCCATGATGCCAGAAATTCCACTCTTGAAAGGACTTCTTCTGCTAGATGGTTTAGTTCATCCTCCTGTACTGTAATTTAATGAAAAAAATCCAAATTGGCTTGTGGGTTTGTGGCCTTGCAAGCTGTCTATAGATTTCATATTGGGGAACATAAATCTCTATATTGTTGCCAACCCTCCTCAAAGACTGGAAGGAAATGGTGAAAGAAAAGAATACAATTTCATAATTTCTGCCAAGTTTTTCCTGCTCTATGATTTCATTTAGTGGCAAATAGTTTTGCCTATAACAGGGTTGGGGAATGAATCTTAGGAGGGGAGTGCCAAGGGAGGGGCACAGAAAAGAGGGAAAAGCCAAGTGTGATGAGATGGGTGGAGTAGTGTCTAAGTCTCCCACGAAGTCTTGAGTGTACCCTGGTGCCTTGTGTAAATGATGCCAGGCAGTGGGAGGGAGGTAGCAGGAACCACTCTCGTGACACAGGGGCCAATCTTTCCAGACACCTCTTGTAGTACATACAGAACTTGGAAAGCAAACATAATGAAACAAAAACTCAGGCCACACCCTCCTGCCTCCAGGACAACCAGAGCTGGGAAGGGGATGAAGACCTCACTGCACAGAAGCCAGTTGTTTTTATCTGCCTCTGCTGAATTCTGATTAATCTAGGTCCATCCAAACTGGCAGTCAATCAGAAGATCATCTCCAGGAGCAAATAATGTCACTAAAACAACCAAGCTACAGAAAATAGAAGCTGGGGATTGATGGGGTGTTACTTCTTCCACAGATCGGGGTAATATCATTAATAACCCCTTTGGTGTCTGTGTATCCAACATTTAAGCAACTATCCCTTCATTAAATGTAGTATCTTCAAAAGAGATAAGGGAAAGTGGAGCAGGGGGCGCTGCTTAGCTCCCCAGGTCCAAGATTTAGAGGTCACAAGCCCGAAAAGTTACTCACAGATAGAGGAGCACCAGGCTGGTAGCCAGGAGAACCCAGGTTTCCATTGAAAAGCTTGGGATCAAGTCCATGGCCACTTTCCTTTCGAGGTCTGCTCCTCTGAATTTTCCTTTCAGCAGCGGGTACTTTTCTTTTCAGACCTATGCATGCAGAGCTTTTCTTCTTCCTGGTGGATATTCGGTGAAACTGGGTATTTCTGTGCTGAGTAAGGGGGTGGGGCTTGAGTAGCAGCCAGTAGCAGCCAACTGTAGCGGCCCTCTCTACCTTGATAGTTGGCAAAGCATCATGAACACTCCCACTTTGATCTCCTTTGAGTTCATTTTTTTTTTGTGGGAAACCAATTAACAACACACCCAGTTTTATCAGTGAGCCCAACGATTGCAGAAACTTAAGAAAAGCCTCTGGCATGAAATCTCTAACCTGCCCTTGACACCATGGCTGCCTGCACTAAAAAATGAAAGCTTTCAAATAAGCTATGTCTACGGATCTGTACCCATGCAGTTTCCTCTGCCAAGGAATATCTGTGTGCCTCCTAGAAGGCTCCTACCCAACCTTCAAAACTGAGCTTAGACAGAGCCCCCTCTATTGGAGACTTTTGTAACTGACCTCCTAGACCATATATAACCACCTCCTCCTCTGAACAACTTCTCGTCCCTGCACACAGTTCTATTATCGTCCTTTCTACCCTCAGCACCACTGTTAGTCTCCACGTCAAGTTTTATTACCAGATTGAGAGCTTCTCAGGGGCACAGTCTGGGTATTAGTCACCACCATGTCCCTAGTCTCTAGCAGAGCACTTTATACAGAGTGGGCATTGAGTAGGGTTGCTGGAGTTGAGGTGGTAGTGTGAGGTTGTTGGGTGTCGTGTGTGTCCTTTCCTTGTGGGTCCTTGGTGATCACGCCATCCTCCTGATTGTTAGCACAACAAGAAGGCCTGGCTGTGCCTCGGTGTCCATCACTGTAAGTTCAGGCTGGTCCATCAGGATTTTGTTGACAAGGGGCCCCTGAAGGAGAGGCAGGACATGGATGAGCTGGTGATGACTAAGCAAGTGTATCAGTTCATCCTGTTTCCTGTCCCAGCCCTCAGCAGGTCCTGCAGTAGACAGACAGATTTAAGATCAAAGAATGACTTTCTTTTTCTGGAAAGATCACAAGCCCAAGAACAATGGATGTAAAGCAAACAGCAGCCTAAATGCCAAGTGGACCCCAAACACCTTAGCCACCAATGACATGTTAAATCTCACTATGGACAGCACTCATAGCATGCAGGACTCCAGAGGAATGACATGAGCTTTTTTTCTGGGGCAAAGTGGGTCAGAGCATATGGCTTCCTGCTTTTTGACCTATGGGGATTTTCTAATGGGCAGTGAGGAGCTGGTAGGAGAAGGCCTATAATAGCAGTCAGTGTCACCTTTAACTCCCCGCCCCCTGCCACATTCTTGATGGGAGAGAGCTGAGGTCTGAGAGCCTGTAAATTCCACCAGCTCATTATCATCACTCAGACCCATGTTCTGTGTCTGCCTGGCCTAAGAAACCATGAATTATGCCGAAAACAAAACCTCAAATACACTAAAAGTTAAAGAAACAGAAGACGCTAAAATTGTGTTTGTGCCATCCTTCTCTCTTTATCCCTTCTCACTTTCAGCACATCTGTAGAAAGTGATAGACTCACCCATAACCAATTCTTTAGGGCCCTCTGGCCTGAAGGTCCCCAGGGCTCCTGACACTCGACTGAGTAGGTGGACGTCCAATTGGTAAGTGTAGTAAGTTCCAGCTATCTCACTCACTTTCTAATTTACTTGGAAGTTTGTCATGCAACCCTAGATTTCTACCATCATGGGTTTTCATATTTGGGTTAAGGTTTTCTCCAGGAGGCACCTGTTAAATTCCACAGGTGCCATTAGAAAGTATAATGCACGAATGTGTCTATTCATCTGTGCATTGATTCAAGGCCAAGTGAGTGAAGGTTCTATGTAGTTATTGTGCGAGGCTGTGGGCTACAAGCCATACAATCCTCATCCTCAGGAGCAGCCTGCCAGTAGAGGTAGATAACTGCTCAGAATGTGGCATACCTTTGGAAGCTCTGGGATAATGGAGTCCTACAGAAAGGTAAGTAAGAAGGGGCTGCAAGCTTGAATACCAAAAAAGGGCAAACATGGAAAGCCAGATGATGATCCTTGGGAAGAGTAGGATAGAAAGTATCAGGAATTCTGATACCTTTCTGTCCTCTTTTGGTGCTCACCCTGGAAACTGCTAAATAGGGTCATGCTACTCTTCCCAGTTTACAGGTACAGAAACTGCAGCTCAATGACTGCAAGTGGCTTCCAAAAAGCTATGCATCACAACAACATATTACAAACAAGCTAATATGAAGGGAGACTGAAAAGTCTTCTTTTGCTCCTAAATGCCAGTATTCGAAATTTTCTCTTCCCTGATAAGAGTCACAAACCCAAGGTTGCAACAGTAATTGGTTAAAATTCTGTTTCTGCATGGTGACCCCCACAGAAGCACCCCTGTGAGTTTTCCAGAAGAAAGGACTCCACATCATCACAGCAGGAGCAAAGAGAGATGCAAGTCATGGTCATACTAAGGGTATTGTTGCATAGGATCTCCCCTCTATGCTCCCAACCAAAGAGGTACATCGACTACATTCAAACAAGGAAAGCTTAAGTGTCATCTGATAACTATTGACAACTTAATTCCCTCATCTAAACACAAAGCCTTGATTATTCTCCTTGGAAATAAAACTTCTGTGGAAAAATATGCTTTTATTTTCCTCCAAAATTACTCTTGGCAGCAATGTATTTATAACTAAGCCTAATGACCATTTACCAGCCCTATTCAGCTCGTGGACTGACGGGTTCGACTGGTTGAAATCTATCCCAACAGCCATAAGCTAGTCATTGCTTGGGTCTGAAATGTAGCCAGCACCATTTCCTAACCAATGAAAATACCCTTGCTCCTCAAAGAGAAATAATACAAGGCATGATCTTTGTGCCCCTTCTTCCCACAGAAGGGAACATCTAACATGAAAAGACTTGCATACTAAGATTTGTGCTGAATGTGTAATAAATACACTGTGTGTCAGAAGAACACCCTACACACTTCATATCTCTCATCTACTCATTTGTACTTTTAAAACTCTGCTCCAAATGCTTAGGGTACAAACATGAGTATAACCCAGACATTATTCAGGTTGATATAGAGACAAATTAACAGATAATTATAGTACTTTCAAGTTAATGTAATTACATAAGTATGAGAAATATAATGTCCTTATCAACAGAGAATTGCTTATCTGCTTTCTCTTTCTCCTTGGCAAATGGTCAAAGTCGAATCTCAAATGACATTATTAGAAGCATTAGTTTCAGATATCAGTATAGTAGGAGAGGCTGTCAGGCTCTCAGTAATGCAAGGAGCTCCATCAGTCTGATATTTCTGTCCTTTTAAATGTTAGCCCATGTGGCACCTCTTCTAGAAAGTCCATCCTGACATCCACTGGCCCAGAAAATTGCTCACTGGTTGGAAAGGAAATATTGCTCTGAAATGACTTGTGTGTTAGATTCAAATTTCACAGGTCACAATCTTGAGTGTACAAAAAAATGAAAGCAAGATTATGTGTCTGTAACTCGGCTCTCAAATCCCCATACTTCTCAGTAGGGCAAAAGTTGGTCTTGCCAATTCACTGTAACCAGCTGGTGTCTAAATTTTGGTGGCTGCGCCTTGCAGTTGGTGGAGGAGTGGCAAAAATGTGACAGGCCTGTGGATGTTCTCTTTCGGCATTGGAGGAAGTGGGCATCTCTCCCCAATGTATGTTAATTGGGTTGTGTTCAGGCCACATTTCAAGGCTGAATGTGAGAGTCAGGATCCCTGCCCTCATGAAGGTAAAGTGGGTGGGGATACTAAACAATAAACCACACAAATAAATGCTGAATCGAGACGTGTTATGAAGTAGCAGTATTGCCAGAGCCAGCCAGACAGAGTCGAACAGTCCTGAGTGGGGGAGCGAGGGTTAGGAAAAAAGACAGAGAAGAGAAAAAGATCTCGGGAGGGTATACAGTCAAAGCTGCAGCACCAAGTTTATTTAGCACCGTATACTTATACAGCTTGAGTATGTGACAAACTGCTCGTAGCAAACTGCTTGTAAAAAAACCACAGGTCCCCAGAAACAAATGCTGAGATTAACACAAGGCCAGAGAAACCTCTTCCCTTTGAAGTCCCAGGGACTGAGAAACCTCCTCCCCAGGAATCCCAGGAACTGATAGCTCTCCTTCCTTTGAAGATCTAGGAACTGATAACTCCTTATCAGCAGCAGTGCTGAAGTAGCTTGCAAAGGGCTCCCAACACAGTATTTGGCACAATTAACCTTTCCTTAAACTTTCTTCTCCTTTGAAAGATATGAAGACAATAAAATCAACAGGACTCGATGTATTAGAAGTGTGTGATTGTGGGCATGCCAGTACTTGTTTCCTCATCCGTCTCTGAGGGAAATTGACCAGAACTGACTTAAAAGGAACTTGTCTCAACCACGAGCTCCCTTCACTGCCTGCTTCTCTCAGGCTCTGTGTCCCTCTAGGATTTTCTAAACCCTCCTTCTTCTTCTTTTATTCTCCTCCCTGTCATTTAGGGTCCCCAGGTCCCCTAGCCCAGTCAGGAACCGAGAGTACTGGAGGGCAAGATGGAGAACAAGGATGGAATAGGATGGACCTGGGAGAAGACAGTCACCCACTTAAGTATGGAGCTCTTAATTCTAGAGTGTTTTCTCAACTGGGACTGCAGAAAATAGGCATGCCACACACAGACCCACACACTCAAACACACGGCAAGTCCTAACTTTAGAAAATAATAAATAGATAATATGTATTGTTCTGAGTACTTGGCTGTATTGACTGATTTAATCCACCCAAAAAATTCTATGGAATAGGTTTGACCCCTATTTTACTGATGAACCAACTATGGCACAGAAAGTTTAAGTGATCATACAGGTTTCATCACTAATTACTAGCAGAGCTGGGATTCAAATTTATATTGTCTAACTTAGAGTCTAAGGTCTTAACTTTAATCAGGTTTAGCTTTGCCCAAGAATTAATGGGCAAAGAGCCCAGGCTTTCTGAGAGAATAGTGACCAACACACTAGCCCAACACAGAGACAAGCCGAAGCCCCCTAGCAAGCCGAACAAGGAGGGCAGGGGTAAGGCATGGGTATGTCCTTTCTGACCCACACACATTCCACTGTGCAGAAAGTCCTTCTTTGTAATAACTATGTATAGTGCCAGGCTGGTACTAGACTAATCAGAGAGATCACTTTGTAAGTTATATAAATGTCTAAGCACTATGCTGTACACCTAAGACTAATATAAAATAATTCTGAATGTCAACTCTAACTGAAAAATAAAAATTAAAAATTAAAAGGGAAAGTCCTCCTTCCCCAAAGTAGAAGCACTTCCATAGACTTCACAGCAAAGGAAAGAGGAGGAAGAGGTTTCCTCATGGCTGCTCACTATCTACGTTATCCTAGAATGTCTCTTTCCTAATAAACATACACTAACACCTCTACCATACTGTACATTTAAAAAGGTTCTTTCAAGTCTTTATTAATTAATCCTCATGACAATACTGTGATATAAGTGTTGGCATTATTGTAATTCCCACTTCACAGATGTGAAAATATAATTGAGGATAGAGAAGAATCTTGTCCAACCAATTAAACCATTAATCCAGGGCATGGAGCCAGATATTGTGATTTCAAATTATGCCAGGAGCATTTATGCTTGGATTCCAAAGGGCCTCCTGAAATAATTTGGCAGATTGTCAGCTTCATATTGAAAAAAGTTTTACCTTTCACTCCTCCCAGCACACATCCACTGTAGTTGAATAAATGTTACAGAGCTGGTTGTGACCTCAAAACAATATACACATTCTTTTACCCATTACCAAATTGTGTATTCACTGAACTCATGGTATCAGCAGAAAGGGAATCGTGCAAACAGTTTCAGCATGTCACAATCAGAATCATTTAGGTTTCCAGGAAAGTAGAAAGTAAAAGGTGATGAAACCAATGAGTGAAAGAGGAATTAGAGAACAGTAGGTAAATTTCAGAAGACCACATGGAAAGAAATTAATAAAACAGGAAGTGTAAGATGAAGGAAAAGATAAGCAACTCAAATACGCTGCAAAATGGAGGGTGGGCAAAGCCTTTGAGGTCTAATCTAATTGTTGATGTGACTGACCTCGGAAGGGGTTTAATCTGGCACTAGGCTAGCCTCATCCAGGGAATCCCCTACTCGGCCACACACAGAGCTGGTGAAACATCAATCTTGTAACATTTCTCCATTCCTCAAATCCTTCCAACAGCTCCCATCATGCACAGGATGAAATCTAAATGCCTCAGGGTACCACTGCAAGACCTTGTTCATCGGGCCAAGCCTGGTTTCTTTGGTCTCCTCTTGGTACACTTCCCATATGTATGTGATGTTTTAAGCAAATGATATGATTTGCTATTCCCCAAGCTCCCCAAATGAGACATATTTGTGTTTCCTTGTGTCCACACAAGTTGTTCTTCTGCCTGGAATAGGTCCAACCCATTTTCCATCAGGTGAATTCCTAGCCATCCTCCAGGAGTCAGCCAAAGCATCATTCCACTGCATCAGCAGGTAGGTGGTGGGGAGACTCTCATTCTCCATGTTTACTGTTCCTACAGAGGAACAAGTAGTGACCAACAGCCCAGAATTCTCATTACATTCCATGTGCAGGGAGAGCTTAAAAATAAGAGACACCTGGGCCCACCAGAATATCTGAAAGTAGGAAAAAAGCATCAGCATTAGAAAAAAGGCACCACCAAAATTAAAAACTTTCTCCTCCAAGCAGCTCTAGCATGCAGCCAGGGATGAGGAGGGCTAATGGAGATGTGGTACCCAATGCATGAATTTTTCTACTTCAAAGCAAGGACTTTGTCTTCTTGATTCTGAATCGCTGGCCTAGCACACAACCTGGCATATCACAGACACTTGTAAATGCTTATGAATGAATGGAAGATTGACTGAATGAATCAATCTGATGGTTAATTAATAAGAGTCGAGATGATAGCAGGGACAGCCTAGAAATTGCAAATAATAAACAGTAGCAAATGAGACAGTGAGCATCACCTAAGCTAGTAACCAGTTAGTAAACTAATAATCAGGGAGATAAATTTTGGAAACAGTCAAGTAATGGGAACAATGACCAAGAATAAGTGACTGATCACATGAAGCAGCCATCTGAGTCACGTAAAATAATGCAAACACCATTTAGGGAAGCTGGCTTATTTAAGCTGTTGTTTGCTCCAGAGGTAGGAAAATCAAAAGTTTCCCATGTAAAGTAAACTTCTCCTCACTGTGATTTGAGAGCCTCTGGAGATTTCTGTTAGCACTGCTCCCCAGTGGACCAGACTCAAAGCAAGGACTTCATAGAGAAGGTGGAGGTCATGGCTGGTTCCAATCCTGGCCACACATGGAGAAAAGCCAGCAGTTCTCAAGGCTCATGAACAGGCAACTGCTTCTGGAGCCATGAGTCTGTTTTCATAAAATATTGATATTTTAGTCTATCATACCAACTATGAGAGATACTACTAAGCAAAACAAAAAAACAAAACAAAACAAAACAAAAAACTATGACATATGAGTTAGAATATAAAATTACATCTACAAGTACGCCTCTGTAAGGAAAAAGGCATAATTGGTCATTTCTCAGTTGTTCAATTATTATTCACTTGCTGCCTGTGTATTCACTTTATC
>JAQQSQ010001941.1:0-11672 GCA_028627145.1 Eidolon dupreanum
GAGAAACCCACACTTATAGCAGTTCTGTCTCCTGCTTGGTGAATAGATTTTCTCTTTTGCTCTCTCACTTTCTCTCTTGTGCACTCACAAAGATCTCAGTACTTTTTTAAGTTAAAAATGATCACTCATGGCACCATTTTGTGCCTTTATGTGGTCCTGGAGAACATGCGAGACTCCTGTTTATCCTCCCAAGGGTTTTGCATTTGCCTAATGAATAAATCATCATCAGTGACATTTCCTTCTGTTTGTTTTTTCTTTCTTTCTTATTGCCTAATGGGTGTGAGCTCAGTCATGGACTGTTCATTATTATGCCTACGGTATTAGCAACGGCAGTACGAATAACAGACTCAGGAGTGTCTGTTCATTTTACGCTTCATTTAGTACGTAATAGACTTGTTTGGTAGATTTGTGATGCTTAAAAATCCTCCCATGCTTTCTGAGCTTGTACTGTACAGCCATGTATCATGAGAAATGCCTGGTTGAAAAGTGGTAATTGAATTTCCATTTACTACCTTTCCTTGGGAGGGGGATAAGTTAAAAGCAAACATTCACACCTATTTTGAATGTTGAAAACACAGTTTGTAAGTAATTTTTGGAGGCTGCAAAACAAAGATAATAGCAGAATAGTGGATTGTGCATGACGGAGAACTATTATGCATGTGACTTGATTAAATCTCAGACAGTTTCTAAGATGAAATTCTCACTGGAAAACATTTTAAAAAGTATTCCCTTATTCCATAGCTTACAGTCTTAAATGTCTAGGCAACATTACACAAAACATACTATACAGCAACATCAGATGTATACAGCATGAAAAATCAGAACACCACACTCACATGCTCTTCTTTATTATTCCAAAAACACCCTCTGATGCAAACAAGACACATCACCAGGTAGAGAGTGTGCCTTCCACTCATCTCCTGTCTCATACAGATAGAATTTATGAGTTTTCAGGGGAATCAGTTGAATACACTGTTAATTTGTAAACAACATGTAAAACTAAAGATAATCAGAGAGTGAAAAATACAACACTTTTAAAATGATGGCCAATTATTTTCTTTCTTTTTATTCTCCCCTCGTGATCCAAAAAAAAGAATGCAAAGCATAGTGTTGACTTTCCTTGCTACTCTTGTGTCTTTATTTATTGATCACATTACTCAGGATAAACTACTGCATGCTGCACAAGCAAAGAGCGCCAAATCTCAGGACTTTAATACACACACAAAAGTGTGCTTTTTTTTTTTTTTTTTTTGACACAGAGAACTAAGCTTGGCGGTTCCATCTCGACATAAGCCTTCATGTTTATGAGGGTCAGTGAGAGTGCATGGTAAATCAGTGGTGGCCCTTAATGGCCTGCACCAAAATGTGGTACCTGCCACTTCTGCCTGTATTTCATTGGCAGAAGCAATCATGGCCTCACCTCCCCTCCAGGATGCACTGAGGATCCAGTGCCATCCCACCACGTGTCAGAGGGGAGGGAAGCTGAAAGACCTGTGGACACCTCAAGTTGACAAGAAACGAATGAACGCGCTCTGGCCATTTTTTCGATTTTCATGACTTCCCAAATGAAGTAGAAAAAATCTTGAAAAGACAACACGGTGCTACTGCTGCAAAGACCTAGCACCCTAGCACCCTAGTGACCTGCCACCAGAACTGTGGGACCACGTGGTTTCCGGCTTAGAACAGAGATATCTGTGTAAAAATGCCATTAGTACAGGCAGACATGTCCAGTTATCACCACCTTTTCTAAAATTGCAAGGGCTCCATGTCTACACTGAGGTAGGACCATTTTAACTCCTTCTTGCCCCAGTATTTTAGCCAAGGCTCCTCATAATCTATGTTTGTTCTTCTAATGCACAACTGTTCAGTTATTTTGTCATCTAGGGGCAAAGTCATGTGATACAGTTACCTTTTTTTAAGGCTTTCATTCACAATTTAAATATTCTTGATTTATATTGTGACATACTCTTTTTATATTGTTTCTCTACTTAAGGTATTTACTGTAAAGATATCTGCTTTAGTCAGCAAATAAACACTAAAGCAGTCTTAAATATTTTCACTCTCTCTGTGGTAATGATTTAAAATTTAAAACTCTCTTCTGACGAATAAGTGCAAATATCTGGCAAAGGAATGTTCCAATTTTGATTTTAGTTAGCTAATGATCAGAATGAATTCATTCCTGTCTGCTATTTTACTTCGTTTTGTAGAAATTTAAAATTTGTAACACAATTTTAATTTGACACATTCGAGATGATCAGAGATAGGATGAGTTATGAGAAATAACACAAGTTTTATAATTTAAAAATTTTAGATTTAAATTCCCAATGGACAGCACTTACTCTCATGACCAAGTTTTCTGAGACCTTAAGTAAGTTATAGCCTTTCTAAATCTCAATTTTCTCATAAGAAAAATAAAAGTATGTTTTCTCACACTTGGGGTGAGAGACAAGTCTCGGTGAGATTCTACATGGAACAAACACACATAACGTCTCAAACATGGTAGATAGTCATTAAAGTTACTTTTATTTTCCTTGTTTTTATTTCTGGCATTTTAACAAAAATAGTATGATATTATAAACAAAGGAAGGTGTATTAACTTGTTCTCATCTCCTTCCTAGAAAACAAGCCACCTATATCATAGACTTCCACAAGCTCATTTCTTTTGAATTTCTAAAAAAAAAAAAAAAGTAGAATATACAAGAATTGAATTTAAATAGTGCAGTGTCCCAAATCCTTTTTAAAGGGATTAGGTAAATAGCTAGATAGCCATGCTCTCTAAATATAGCATAGTTATGGCTTCATATAATTATATAGTCTTTAGTTTATCAGGTTCCAAAAAATTAAACATATTCGTTTCTCTGATTTACCCCTCCATGATTTTGCTGAATTTTGAAGGCGAGACAGCAGCAGCAGTATTCATGAGTGCTTTAGGCAGAGCTGAAATTTTCTGAAGTCAGAACATCAGTGAATGAAAATAAATTCAGTTGTCCTAGTGGGTCTTATGGTAAGTCACACAAAATCAGCTTTATTCCAGATGGGCCATCCAAATGAAGCTGATTTCCAAATCTCACGCTGATAATAAATCATGATTCTATAGAGATAATTGCTATTTTCTTATTGTGTTCTGAGTGCCTCCATGTAGTCAAAACAATCAAAGTCTGGAGAAAAAAACAATTTGATAGTTACCTAGGTGATTTAGGATAGCGTCGTACCGATAGACTGGCTGGAGAGGCTGGGCATCCGGTCTCAACCAGTGACGTGTACACTGATGAGAGCCAGAGTGCCCGGTTGAACAATCATTACACATGTTGACACTTTTCTTCTCTTTGATCCAAAATGTAAGGACAAAATTGAGAACCACAGAGCAAGAGCTAAATGGATACATTGGCTAAATAAAAATGTGTCTGAAGCCTCTCGTAAGATTCTAGGGAGACCCTGGGGAAGTTCCGTATGTGACAGAGAGATTGTGACTAGACTAGCTCTTACTAAAAGTCGCAGAATAGTTTAAGAAAACTGACATTGTGATCAGCAGGCTGCCTAGAAAATATAACTTTGAGAGTCGGTAAATACAGGCATTCCTATAAAATCAAACCATAGTGAAATAAGCTTATCAGCTTAAGTTCGAAATTACCAGTTTTGATTAAAGAAACGCGCTTTGTTACAGACAGCTTGGGGTCCAGAAAGCAGTTTTGATCTTATTTGTATCTAACCCCAAAGTGACACAGTACAGATGACCGTGACTGTGAATGCCACCTTTTGTCAGGGGGCACAGTTGACCTTTTGTTCTGCTGCATAGTTCTGTTCATATCAATGAAATTTCCTAAGAAAAGGAGTTTCTAGAATTTATGACATACTAAGGATGATGATGGGACTCATTGGGCTTCATGCTAAAATAATTGTGAACTGAAGGTGAGTTTTAAAGTAAAAGTTTTAGTCCTAGCTGTAATATTATTTCTTCTGACCAGAAGTTCACCCAGCACAGAGTCTAGGCAAGGTACTGCCACTCAGCATGGGACGTCATGACCTATCTGATTGTAGATGTTCGTGGCAACCATTTTTGCATTAAACTTTGACCTAGCTGTATGAAAATGCTCCCAGACTCCAAGTGTATTTTCTATTCCCCTCAAAAGCAAAACGATAAAAACATCTGCCTTTGCAAACGTGCCCATCTGAAAACCTAGTGATTTTAGGGAGTCTTCAGGGCGTCGCCAGGGAAAACGAGGCCAAACTTTATGATTCAGAGCTCTGCTCACTTCTGACGAGAAGGTGGTGGGGAGGAAAAGTAAGATAATGCGCCAGCATTCTAAGTGAGCACGAAGGGAAATTTAGGTGCACAATAATCTCTTCTATGAATTTGAAGGATGGCCTGGCCAGTGGCATGTTAGTATATACTCTGAACACAATATGTATGTGCATTATTTGCAGAGCAATACTTAGCGCTTTTTAGGTTTATTATTGCCTAGTAATGTTCCCATCTGGTAGATTCGGTGAGTCCCTAACCAGCCACATATCTAGTAGGGCTTCCAGGAAATTCCCAAAGACTGGAGGTGATAATTCCACCTGTATCCCCTTCTCGTCTGCTTACATTTTGTCATCCCACCCTATTTGTGTTACTAAGGCTCCAGTCTGAGGCAGCCGGAGGGGTGGGTTGCCATCTGTATTCGTTTGAAGATCAAGTTGTTCTTATATTACTGATAGTATTTATTATGTTACTGATATTTCTTTTATTTCTGACAGTATATTACTGATAGCATTTATTTATATTACTGATAATACTTATATTACTGATGCATATAAATGTATTATACATATTAATATGTTACTCATTATTAAGAAGGGCTTTTATGAAGTAGTCATTTTTATAATAAATTTTATGTTTAAGGGAGTTTTAACTTTACAGAAAAAAAAGGAGAAAATAGTAGAGATTCACTATGTATATCGCAAGGTTTCCCCATTATAAACATCTTAAATCAGCACAGTACACTTGCTATAGTTGATGGAATGATATTGCTACATTATTATAAACCAAAGTCCATAGTTTATTCACTTCTCCTTAGTTTTTACCTAAAGTTCTTTTTTCTCTTCCCACCCAAGATCCCATCCAAGGTAACACATTACGTTCATTCATTTTGTCTCTTTGAGTTACCCTTGGTTGTAACAGTTTCTTAGATTTTGTTTTTGGTGACATTGACAGTTTTGAGGTGTATTGGTCAGACACTTTGTAAGATGGCCCTCTAAAGAAATTGTTGTTTTCATAATCAGACTGGGGTTATGGATTTTGGAGAGAGAGGTCACAGAGGAAGGTAACAATTTCATTACACTGCATCAAGTTATGTGCTAACACCATGAGTTATTGTCGTTGATGTTGACCTTTATCACTGACTGAATAATATTCACCAAGATTCTCCACTTCACCTAAATCTTCCCCACCCTCCCATTTCTATACCATAACTTTAGAAGCCCACACTTAAAAAGTACGATGTAATGGTCCACTTTCATGAGGACAGAATATCTCTACAAATTATTTGGAATTTTGTCTGCACAGGAAGTCCATTCTCTTTAATTGATTAATTTATTCATATCATTTTATTTAATAGAGATTATTTTTATACTTGGGCTTATAATGCAAAATTACTTTATCTTCTAGTGAAAATTGTTCTATCTTTAGCCATCATGAGTTTTTCAGTTAGCTCTGGTGACCTTTTGACATATACCCATCGATGTGTGTGTGTGTGTGTGTGTGTGTGTGTGTGTGTGTGTGTGTGTGTGTTTACATTTACTTTCTGGCACTATAAGATGCTTTGAGTTCATCATTTAACTCTCCTGGCCCAGTCTCAGAGTCAGAAATTTCTCTGAGGAGCCCTGGTCATGTTTTATTGTTTATCCATTCACCCGTAATAAGCATTTGGTAGCTTTCATTTTTTTAAGATTATGAATAAAAATACTGTAAACATGTCTGTGCAGATGTTTTGTGGGCACAAGTTTTCAGATAATTTGAATAAATACCTAAAAGTATGTTTGCAGGATCATAGGATAAAATGATGTTTAGTTTTGTAAGAAACTGCTGAACGCTCCAGACTTGATGTATTGTTTGGCTTTCCCATTAGTTAAGAATAAGATTTTATGTTTCTCTGTATACTTGCCAGCAATTGATATTACTCATTTCTCCGATTTTAGCCATTTTAACAGGTGTGTAGCAATATCTTATTGTTGTTTTTGATAAATAATTTTAAGACAGAATTTTATTATCTTTTATTTTTAAATTCAGAACACTAAAATCTTTGAAAATGAGCTCATTTGTATTAGTAGGCAGGAAATAATGCCTTATAAGAGAGTGAAGAATTTGGTTTCTCATCTGTGAAAGTGTGTCTCTTTGTAGCATACACCACATATTGCACTTGGCCGAAGTCTTAGATATTAAGGAAGAAAGAACACAAATGGTAAGAGATGTTTCTAGGTACATTCTATAAAGTAGTTTCAAGATATCAGTTTCTGAGGTAATAGTTTTTGTCGCAGGATTCAAAGCGACCAAGGGGTAACAATAATAATAACACAACACTCATAAGCATATTTTTAATCTCAGGTATTTAATTGTTTCTTACTCATAATCATCTGTACAATTCAATATTTGCCTTATGATATCTTATTTTGCAGGTGAATTAAACACACTCAAAGTATTTTTTTCAGGCAACATCATTTAGACCACAAATTAACACAAAATAATTTCTCTAAGTAATAGATACTTTAAATACCAGATTATTAAAAAAAAAAAAGACCAGTTATTCTACTCAGTGGAATATGAAATGGAATATACTGTACCTGATCTGTTCCTAATATGGGTTCCAGTAGACCTTTGCCTTCTTAGTGCTTCTTTGTAAGTATTTCAAAGAGTGTATAGTGTCAACTTGTTTCTCATCTTCTACAGGCTAAAAATAATGAGGGACATTCTATAAAGTACAAAGGGTGCTTTACTATTTGTTTTTTCTTTGGAGAGAAATCAGTTAGGGGAGAGTATAATCATGTTGCTGAGCACCAATACAACATTTTTCTAATAGATGCAATTATATTAGAAACTCTTTATTCTATCATTCTGTCTACTCGCCTGGAGAGAGATGAATGTAAGGGAATAAAAATATTAAACATAATATCCAGCAAAAAAGTTTGTACTTTTGGTCTACTAGGTTTTAGGTGAAAGTAAACATAGCTATCTAAAGTTAAAAAAAAAATTGCATGAATACTATTAGTTGAACCAAAAGAAAAGTATCTTTAAATTGTAAGCTTTGACAAAATGAGAATACAGCTACTGTGTGTGTGTACGTGTGTGCGTGTGTGTGTACTGATGTCTTAATCAAACACATTACGCTTCCTCATATAGCACAGTGATTCTTCCTGTTTCAAGCTCTTCATAAGTCTGTCCTTCACCTTAATCTAGTAGAGTACTTATTATCCTAAAGCATATTTACTGTTAAATCTCTTCGTTCACAACTAGATGTGAGACACTTTGAAAGAAGAAATTCTGTCATAGTGATCTTTGCATTTCCACCAATCAGCATAAAGTTTAAATTATTCACACACTCTGTGTTTGTTGGGCTTGGGTTTAAAATTGAATCTAAAAGAAACTGTATCGTGGAAGTCAGATTTATAAGAAATTGCAAGTGTTTGTTGTTGAACACACTCATAATACTCTAGCCTTATTCATATTTGGCTTTCGGTAACATCATACAAACAGCTTATTATAGAAAAGAGTTTTATTGTACAAAAAATATAACTCAGTGCAAAGCTTCAGTACAGAGAGCAAACAAAGGAAACTACATTCTCAGAAGAAGTTGCTGGGTGCTGACTAGAGAATAATTCGTTCTTACGTTTCTATTTTTTATTTTCTTTTTTTTTTCTGTTTAATGTATCATAAACCACACCAATTCTAATTCCAGTTGTTTATTAAATTGGCAGATTTCAAAGAAAATTTGCCCAAGTCCCCACCAACTTTCAATTCCATCCTGCAAATAAAACAGTAGAATTTTGCAAAATGTCAAGCTAAGAAGTGCAACACAGCTAAGAGTTCCCACAGAACAATGTTAGAGAACATCCAGGTGTTATTCTCAGAATGTTCTTCCTTGAGAATGTCAATCAAAGTCTACACTTTGCAGCAACAGTCAAGATGTCCCATCGGTCTAATGATAAAAAACAGCCACCGATACTTAAATGATTTTTTTTTTATCTAAATGGCTTATATAATAACAATTTTCCAATTATTTAAAAAATAAGGAATCTGAAAATTATCTTCTGTGATCCTTCTATATTAGACATTTAAGACTAATGAAAAGAAAAACTTTCATTTGGACCATATCTAAGTTTTCATCTATAAGACAAACAATATGGGTCTGTGGAAAGACCTAGAAAAATTATTGCATTATTTATTCATTTTATATCATATTGTTTTACTTTTATTTTTAGAGCTTGTTTTCAATTGATGTCTGCTTTTAATTGACATTTGTATAAATTGAAATGAGAAAGTTAGGTAAAAGAATGTTTAATTACATCATTTATTGTGACTATATTATCAAGTTGTCTGAAAATGAATATGTAGAGCAAGAGATATGATTTCATCAGTGAGATCTAAAATGTAAATGCAAAACACTTTATTTGAATACAATGTTTAATACTCTAGTCAAGATTTTTAAATAGTCTGTTTCATTGAAGGGGCTAAATTTTATTACCAGATTCATCAACTATTTGCTAAGAAATGTATCGCCATGAACATTTAGTCTATATTTTACATTTTTTTACATATTTGTCCTAGGTATGATGTCAAATTTAATACATAAGTTGTTCAGGATCTGATAAATTCATACGTGGATTAAGATGAAAACAAAAGATAAATAGGATTACTTGCTAATGCAAAGAACCCCAGACAGTTTTAGCTTTAACGTTTGCTGGCTTATGGTCAGATCCAAGGTGTAGGGTTCACTGAACATCATATCAGCATATCCAGGAATATTTCGGCCATAGTATTTGAGGTAGAAAGTATACTTTTGACTAATGTTTATGAATTACATTTTAGTAAAGTTATATGTTAGTATCTTATACTAAAATAATTATAAAGAAAATGATATGCTATGTCCATTTATAAAAATAAACATATCTTTTATTTAATGTAAAGTCCTGAAGATGACATTTTAAAGTTAATGCATTTTAAATATGCTATCAACAACTACATTAATAAATATATATTTTCTCACTGGTAAATAGGTCAAGGAGATCCATCTTTCCATTTTTGAGTTGAAAATTGTAACTCTAGGGACAACTGAGTGTATAACCATACCTCAGGCTAGGTACTAAAACCAAGTTCCAGTTTCACTGTATGGAGAATTAATTGGTAACAGTATTATAAATAGGTCAAAAATAAGATTAACTTTATAACGATCAATATACAAAACAAATTTAAGTTAAAAAATATAACTTAAAATAATGAAGTACTATTTCTATATTATTTGTCAGTATAGTCTCTTAAATCAAAACAATGTACACATTATTTAAAAACAATGCATACCTTTGTTAGTGTTTGTTTATACAAACCAATCAAGGATTTCCCTGTGAATATCTAAATTTGTTATCTTTATTCTGACATAAATCAAGGTTTCCTTAAAAGTGAATGAAACAAAAATATTATTTACCTAAGTTTCTAATCCTAAACATAGCATTTAACCATTATTTAATCAGTAACTTTCATGACATTTTAAAATTAAAATACTGTTATGAGTGTTTGGTGGTAAATCTGCCTGGAGATTCGGGATAACCCTTACTGAATCATATAAATTTAATATGAGCCAAAATTTAAATATGCAAAGATAAAATTATCTTTTTAGTACCAAAAAAAAAAAAAAAGGAAATTAATTTAATTAAGTAACAATACCTCAATTAATATTTTGGAAAATATCTTTCTGAAGACTTTCAAGAGTGATATATAATTAAAATAAGATCATTCATAATCCTTTTTATGCCTTCATCAAATAAGTTTATTTCTATATTCCAAAACAGTATTAAGTTTTAATCAGCTGTGTGTGGGAAGCAGCATTTAACCCTTCGTTGATGCTGTGGTTGTGAGAGCTCTTCTTACTCTAATTTCTAGGCAGATTTTATAAGAATTCAGAAAATAAAGGTTTAGATAGGCTGAAAGATTTTCAACCCCGGATTTGTGCATAGAGAACATTTATATCTCCTAAACAGAATTAAACCCAAGAAAACATTGTTTCATTTGACTTTATTTTCACAATGCTATTTTAATGAATTAGTTGCTAGTCACCTAATTTTTACTGAGCACCTAACATGTGATGGAAATGGAACTTGGTATTCAGAGTAGGGGGTGTTTTCTCTCCTGGGATGTAAGAGTCAGGTGGAGAAATGTGAGAACTCATTAAATGTTTTACCACAAACTTATAATACAAATGGTGTATTATTTCAATGAAAATATCTATAACGTGAAGAAAGGGCATGCTGTAAGAAACCACTTTGAAGAAATGGAACAGGCTTTGACATTCATCCATAGTGACCTAAGAAAGTGAATTTTATTTTCTGTAGCTAAAATATTATCCAGCACCCTGATCAGGAAGGAGTCTCAGAAATGTCATTCTTCCAGCCTCTTCTCCTTGTAATATGGGGAGGGGTGATATAAGGGGTTAAGAGGGGATGCCAATTGCTAATGCAGACACCTTCCAACCAGGGCGCCCACTTGACAACCACCCAAACCCCTTGGCAGAAGCTTAAGGTGCATTGTCCTCACAATGGACTCACTTAACAGTTCTTGAATTCTGCCGGCCCTCCAGAGGAAGTATTATTTCAAGTTTGAAGATGAAACTTAGAGATTTAGGACAGATGGCTTAGTCCGGCTGTAAAATATAATCTAATCACCGTATGAAGCATCTCCATATAAATGGACAGAGAAAACTTACATGTCCCTGGTGACACCATCTCTTAATATGGAATTCCTGGAAATTTCCCCTCACATTTCCATTCTAGCGTTTATACAAATCCTGATCATTATAATTCCTTTACAATTTCAAAAGAACAATGTTATAATCATCAGCAACCGTACTGCTACTTTGAATGTTTCAAAGTTAGTAAATTTATGTTTTAGATCAGGCTACTAAGTGTAAGGAACATTTGATCCAATTATGTTAAAGTGTATTAATCCCTCAATTTTCTTCCAAACGTCCATGCTTAGAAATTAAATTAAGAATTACTGTTTTAAATGTAAAATATTTTAATTAATTCTGTTTGTGATATTGTTTCCAACTAGTTGCTGTTTCTGTACATGAGTGTGGTAGAGAGAGTGTGCCTATGATAAACATAAATAATTAACAAATATATAAAATTCCAAAATTTAAAATTTCACTCAAACAGCAGAACACCATGCCTATTGTTAACCTGCATGAAGGAGAATTATGATAACAAGCATGAACAGTCCAGTAACACTTGTGGATGTGTGCCTTTACTTCAAGTTTTATTTTAAGTATAAGAACTGCTCAGGATGTTTTACAAGTATATTCTCTTTGAATTTTTTAAATGCAGACAAATGTTCAGTATGATATTGCGGTAAGATTGCAAGTTGTATATTCACACTGAAGACTATTTGATAGTTTTATCTTGTTATTGTTTATGTTTTTGTTTTTTTT
>JAQQSQ010001942.1:0-11668 GCA_028627145.1 Eidolon dupreanum
TCAGAGCTGAGGAACTTAAATTTGCTCTGATGTCTGACCGTCATTTGGTTGCACTGACATTTCTCCCTTAATTTTTCAGAGTGCTTGCCTGAAGGTGACCCACTAGGTGTACTTGGGGACCAGTGTTGTTAACAGTAGGCTGATTTTGTTTTTTAATATTTCCGCAGGCCTTCATGTGGTTGTCTTGGGCACTGTCCTATTATAATAGCATGGACTGAACTTGCACTAGGCCCAGCTGTGTGAGCTTGTGCCTCCTCAAACTTTGTTTTCCTGCATCTTTCCCTGGATCTCATTCTAAAAGCCAAGTGCTACAGCTCTCTCATCAATGGTGCCAGGTGTTCTGTGAAATATAACTGTGAACAAGAATTATTTCCAGCCATTGGCAGCTCCAAGGGTGACTTTTGAGAGGGGGCTTTATTGTCTTTCTAATACTTACCACTCTCCTAAAGCTATCCAAAGTCATAGAGTGTGTATTAGGGTTCTCCAGAGAAATAGAATTGGTAGGATATCTATCTATCATCTATCATCTACATCTATCTAAAAGGAGATCATGAGGAGTTGGCTCATGAATATAGAACCAGAGAAGGCCCATGATCTACTGTCTGCATGCTGGAGACCCAGGAAAGCTGGTGGTGAAATTCAGTCTAATTCTGAAGGCTGAGAACCAGGGCATCCAGTGGTTTAAATCCCAAACCAAGAGCAGAGAAGATGAGATGAGCTATTCCAACTCAAGCAAGTAGGCCAGAAGCAAAAAAGGAAGAATTCTCCTTCCTCCACCTTTTGTTCTGTTCAGGCCCTCAACAGATCAGACGATGCCCGCCCACATGGCGAAGGGCAATCTACTTTACTAAGTTCGTCCATGTCAATGCTAACCTGATCCAGAAACACACTCACAGACATCCTCAGAAACAATGAGTTACAGTGGGCACTGCATAGCCAGCCAAGTTGTCACATGAAATTAACCATCACAGAGTAGAAGTAAAAAGTGGGAGCTTGCAATGGAAACAACTTCAAGCAACTCCAAATAGTAAATATAAAAACCTAAGTAGAACCAGTGAGCTACACAAATAAAACGTCAAGCTAAGTCCCCACCCTCTCTTTCTAATCAGATTATCACCCCCTAACTTATCCCCCACACTGACCTGAAATTTAGGAGCCTCAGCTGGACCCTTATGGAGTGAGAGTCTGGTGGAGGGGGCAGGCAATGCTCAAACAGCCTCAGTCAAAAGCAGAGTGTGGAAAGGACTCTAATTTAGATATAAGATTAGGGCTGTGAGAAAAGAAAGAATGAGTAAAGAGCTTTGACTTTTGTCATAGATAACATGCAAAGGTGAATCTATTGATCTAAAGTAGAGTTTCCTTCAGGAACCAGAAGAAGGATATATAATAGAGGACTATATTTTGCTAGCTCAATAGGAGAGCGACACAGAAACTCACAAAAGTTAGCTTTAAGTAAGCCTCAAGGAACCTGAGCTGCATTTCATCTTAGAGCACCCAAGGAGGGCTCAGCCGTCTGGGTCAAGTTAAACCACGGGTGAAGAACTTAAGCCTGAGGTTGAAGCTGCAGACTCATTAGTTGGGAACTAAAGCCTGAAAACTAAGCTGTCTGAGCTTGGGCTGAAGACCTGGCTTATGACAGCAAGCTAATAGACTCTCCCCATGCCTCTGTCAAGAAGGGCCTTTCCTCGGTGAAGATGTGGGATTATGTACCTGGGAGGTTATAGAGCTTCTCTAAGGGCAGGAAGTAAATCAATACTGATGCTGGCAACAAAATCACATAATTCCGTCGACTTGTAGTGGTGTCTCAGATATTATCCTGAGAGCCAAGGAGATGCCCCAGGTGAAGTGTGTGTGTGTGTGTGTGTGTGTGTGTGTGTGTGTGTGCACTTGTGTGCATACATGAGATATGCAAGAGCTCTCTCTCCACCCTTCCTCTGGTTTCCAGAGCGCTCTCTGTGTTTATTACGACTTGTGCCCTTTACTGCAGTTGATTGTGCACGCTCTCTGCCCTCACTGGATGTGAGCACCACTGGGACAAGAAAAGCAACTTCTCAATTTGCTTTCTCATAGTGCCAAGGATGTGACTGTGTACCGAGTAGGTGCACAGAGTAACAATGGCCATGTAATCTCTTCCCTATTTAAACATTAGGTGATGATAGTCACAAGAAATAGCAAGTATATCTCTAGGATAGATGGATGTAGAGTCATAGAGGGATATAGGTATTTTGCTAAGCATACATAATACTGAGTCATCCATGTAAATCCTTCTCACATTCTAATAAGTCCCTATAGTCCTGCCCTGTTCAGCCATTTATTAAGTCTGTGTTCATTTATATATGACAGATACTGTCTCACAATATAAACAAACTCGAGACTTGTGGCAACATTGCTCTGGTCACTAAGTGTTATGGACCGAATTGTGTCCCCTGACCCCAATTCATACGTTGAAGCCCTAACCCCGAGCACCTCCAAATGTGATGGTATTTGGAGACCGCGCCATGAAACGGGTGATTAACTTAAAAAGTGGCCATTAGGATGAGCCTAATTCCATGTGACTGGTATACTTATAATGAGAAGAAAAGATTTCGTCTTTAATATTATTTATAATATTTTTGTAGTAAGTATTTCCTGCTCCTTTCTTTCTCCCTTCATCTTTCTATTACTATGGATCCTTTTAAACAGATAAATTATCTCTCTAAAAACTTTCCTAAATATCTTGTTAGGAGACAAAATCTTTAGTTTTCTAAGTCCAGGCTGATATTTATCTTGATATTTTAAATTGTGGTTTTCCTTTCAAATCTGGAAAGGGTAGATTCTGTGTGCTGCAGATGGTCAGTTGTTTGAACCTCTGCCTTCTATCAGCTGTTTGATCTTAGACCCCAGTTTCCTGATTGTTACACCAGTTATAATCATATCTATCTCACAGGGTTAGTGTAGACATTCGATGAATGCATTTAAACTCTCAGCCACGTATAAGGCATTCGGAGGTAAGCTTCTCCGTCTTTCACTTTACCTGTAATGCCTGGCCCCATGCTTTAGAAATATCTTGTATTCAACATATATTTGTTGACTGACTAAGAGAGTTACGAGAATCTAATTTTCTAAAGGTTTTTCAAATAAAATAGACTTGAGTCTGCTTAGTCTTCAGATGAATGACTTCTCTACCTGAAGGCAGAGCTAAACTTTTAATTTCATAAATTAAAAATAAAACTAAATTTTATTAGTGTCAACCACAATATGTGGTACATATTTTTTTCTTTAATAAATATTTAGTAACTAAATAAACAAATAAACTCTTGAGTCTGAAATCCACAGTAGCTGGATCTGGTATGTAGGCTTGTCACATCACTAAGAAAAACATTTTATTTGTGATAATTTATTCTTTAAAAGAACAGCCTTATTGGGGTATAACTGATATCCAAATAACTGTACATATTTAATGCATATATTTTGATGGGTTTGGACATATGCAAAGACCCTTGATCTCATCACTGCAATCAGGTGACAGACACATACAACGCTTCCCAAAGTTTCTTCAAGTACTTTTTTATTTTGGTGGTAAGAGCACTTAACATGAGATCGACTCTCTTAACAAATTTTGGAGTGCAGAGTACTGTATTGTTAACTAACGGCGCCGCGTTGTACAGCAGATCTCTAGAATTTATTCATCCAGCATAGCTGAGACTTTATGTCTATTGAACAGTTCCTCATTTTCCTCACCCCCAGCACCTGGCAACCACTACTGTTTTCTCTGCTTCTCAGAGTGTGATTATTTTAGTTAGATACCTCATGTAAGTGGGATCATGCAGTATTTGAAAGTTTATTCTTGATGCCACAGCACCTGCTAAGCTGTATGGTTGCATAAACCATTCAACTTTTGTTTGAAGCATGTGAATTGTCGGCTTGACCTCTGCTCCTTGTGAGGGTCCCTCTTGGAGCCTCATCAGTGCATGGGTCTGAGTGAGACTGGTGTGTGTGTGTGTGTGTGTGTGTGTGTGTGTGTGTGTGTCAGAGGTCAGAGCTGGGAGGAGAGTGGGGGGGAGGGGCAAAAGAAGTAAGAGCTATGTTTAATAAAAAATGTCTGCTTTTGCTACTGTTCTACTTTTCCAGATTCCTGTTTCAGTCCCTCACCCTGGCCTGTTGAACTTTCTAAACTTATTTTTTACTCATTTTCAGGCTGCACTGTCTTATCTGTATATTCCCACTTAATTTGAATGCAGTATAAGGTGTAAGAACTCACACGTGCACAGTGCTTTCTTTTTCACATATCATTTCCATGTGTATTATCCTCTTTAGTTATCACGACTGCATTATCTCATATAATCCTCTCTGGACATGTTTTATTATTATTCCTATTTTTCAGATGAAAAAACAAAGATACATAGAGGTAAATGTGATAGGTTAGGGGTCACAGGCCAGTAAAGAGTAAAGAGGATCAGTATTTGGAATTAAATCTTTTATTCATGGATAATTACAATGCTTGTCTGTAAATTACATTATTACCTTGATGGCAATGGCATTGGTGGCTTGTTCTCTGATGATAATCTGTCTCTGTCTGTCTCTGTGTCTGTGTCTCTGTGTCTGTGTCTCTGATTCTCTCTCTCTCTCTCTCTCTCTCTCTCCCTCCCTCTCTCTCTCTCTCTCCCTCCCTCTCTCTCTCTCTCTCTCTCTCTCTCTCTCTCTCTTTCTCTCTCTCTCCTTTCCAGTTCCAGCTCTCTGACCCAATCAGTTCTGGTTGTTATTTTCGATAGGCTGTTTTAAATTTTTTTCCCTTACTGATTTAGTTTTTAGAGCATCTTTCAATTTCTCTCCTAGAACTGGCCTTTTCTGGAGAACCGCTTAGGTGACCAAACTTCCCTCTCCAGCCCACCTTCTTTTTCTCTCTGTAGTTGCTCTGCTTTTTATCTTAGTTAACTGGTACACCATCCAAGGGGTCATCCAAACCAGAATCCTCAAGCTCATAGTAAGTTCACAAGAAGAACGTGATTTGTTGTGGCAGAAGATGTTGAACAATTGACAAAGAGAGAACTCACTGTGAACCCTCCATGGGCCAGGCTTTGTCTGAGGCATTTAAGTGATAAAATCATGAGATTCTGCAGGACGAATGCCAGTGTGGCCAGCTCCCATCCTGAAGGAGGTGGCCTTTGAGATAAACCTAGAAGGAGGGGAATTTAAGTAGGTGAAAGGAGTTGGTAGCAAACCAGGTTACTGCTAAACAAGGAGTTAAAGGCCAGGTAGAAAGACGGGTTGTATTTCTTATGTATTCACAGCATAGGTGTTGTGATTAATTGCTATATTCAATAGATAAGACTGGGCTGCTACAACAGAGGCCTGATAGTGCAATAGCCTAATGAGCAAATAAGTTTATTTGTTTCTCATTAAACAGTCCTGATGTGAACTGTCTGGGTCGGCAGGGTGACTACTTCCCCTAGGGTGTTGCCATTTTCTGCATGGTTGAAGCTGGGTTGATGCCACATTCGGGTTATAGCCATGGGAAAAAGGTGAAGACACACGGAGGAGAGACATCCCGTCCTCTGACCCAGGCTGACAGGACAAAACGAGGCTGGGAATGTCATCCCGCTTGGCAGCCACGTGCTCACCTTCAATTCTATCCAGTGTGATTTGGAGGATGGAGAGAATGGATGCGGGGGAGCGGGGGCAACCTGCAGTCTTACTGCTCTCCCACTGTTTCCCCCCACTTCTTTTAAAGTTTGTTGTGAGGGACAGTGGGCTCAGTGGAGCAGGGAAGGGTGGCTGGAACAGGCAAGGGGAAGAAAGGTCCATGGCAGTGCCGAGGGCCATGTGTGGATTTCACACTGTGTCCCACCAACCACACAGAGATGTTCTACCTCTAGAATCAGACAGTAAATGGAGGCATTTTCTAATTTGTAGAAACAATAAAGTTAGAAGTTAGGTTGGTATGTTTACAACTTAAAATTATCTTCCTGTAATTTTTAATTAAAATGTTTGGCGCCTGCTCATGCTTCAACGCGGATAATGTGAAGAGATGAGACAGAAGTTGAGTGTGTGATGTATAAGGGGACGTCGATGCACAAAGCTTTCCCAGAAGCTCGCCCCCCTCAGAGACCAGGAGTTCATATTGTATTCCAGGGGCCTGTGTGTTTCTGGTTGGGATTTTACTTGGCATATTTATCATGTAGTCATGTTTCCTGCCAGAGAAAGCGTTTCCTATCTTGTAAGATGGAATTAAGCACATCATTATTTTGCACAGGTGGCAAAACCCTATGACTCTCAGGCGCTCCTCTCTCTGAGTGTGTCTGAGAACTGTTTGTTTAGGAGACAGGGACAACGCACTGTTTCATTAGCTTAGAATCATCTCACCATCTGCCCCTGATGGCAGGTGATGGGGAGGAGGGTGGGCAGGTGAGGGGCCTTCCTTATGAAGATATATGCTTAGAAATGCTGCTAGAATCTGTTCACAAGCAGAAGAGAGGTGCATGCATGTGTGCGCATGCACACACACACAACACACATGCACCCACACACACCACACACGTGCACATGCACACACATGCACGCACACCATACATGTATACACATGCACACATACCACACATGTAGGCACACACACAACCACACACATGCACATGCACCACACATGTGCACACACACACACACATGCATGCACACACACACTTCAATACGTCTGACAATCCAAAGTGGATGCAGGGCGAGCCTGAGTACCAGCCGGTTTGCTCCCACCTTCTCTGAAGCACATGCCAGTTGGTGGCAGTTTGAAAGTTGGTACTTAAGTAGCTATAAAAAAAATTTTTTTTTCCCCCGAAGAGCAAGAAGACTCTTGTGGGCTGTCATCTTCTTCAAATGCAGCCTGGTGGGAAGGAATCCTTGTAAAAATGAGCCCCAGACCATCTCTCCTCATGCCCGCGAGGGCCAGGGAGGGGGCCCTTCGCTGTTCTGCCTTATGAGCGTTTCCCTCAGGGTCCCATCTGTCTCATCAGATTCTGTCTCTGACTCAGACACCAACCCCTTGGGAGTTGTTCTCAAATCCAAAATCAATAAGCAGAGCTGTCAATCACACCGGGCCTCTGGAGCTGCGAGGTGCTGCCTTTCTTGGCTGGGGATTTCGGGAGAGGCCCAGAGCACCATCTTCATAGCAGCTCGCTTGGCTCTCAATGAAGTTTGCTAATTCTCACGATTAATTGCCTCATTAATGAAGGAGAGTCCCACGGTACATATGCTTTTAGCAAGGTTGTCAGATACTTTTGAAAGGGTTTAATGTCAATAAAAGTTTCGACATTGCCATTAGTTTAGTTAAGGAAGCATTTAACAACTCCACTTGGGCGATTGCTGTTCTGGGAAAAGACACGAAGAGGTTATCTGCTCATTTCGAGACTCCATAAGGATGTGAAGTTGGTATGTGAGGCCGGGGAAAATGGGGGAGGCAATGGGAAAATGAAAATGAATAAAAGTTGGATCAAGCTTGGACATTACCAATGCATTACAGCATGAAATTAAGCATGCCTGCCATCTGACTTACTGAATCCCTGGTTCAAGTTTGGAAGCTGTGGTATTAGAATTCACTGACACCCTTTATCACCTTGTTATGTCCTTCCTGACTCAGGGCATTTGTATTGGCTTTTCTTTCTGCATTGATATTTTCCTTCGGGTCCTTGCATAGGTCCCTCTTGCCCGTCTTTCAGTTCTTGATTTAAATGTTACCATGTTGGAGATTCCTTCATCACCTTTGTGAAGATAGCTCCACCTGTCATCATTTTATCCCTTCGCTTTTTTCGACACCTGGTATGGAAACATGTACTTATTTACTGTCTATCTCCCCGCTGGAGCAGAAAAAAGGACTGGGTTTGTCTCTTTCACTGCTAAAATCCCCAAACCAGAAACTTCTTGTTGTATTATAAGTGTTCAATAAATATGTGACATCCGGAGAAATGAAGTATTAATAATAGCAATTGTAATAATAACAAAAACTTCCCAAATACTTTCATCCAGAAAAAAAAACCACCATTTGCATTAGGAACTCATTATTCCAGTTGTTATTCTATATATACTTCTATAAAAATAGGACACAATTTTCGGTGCTATTTTAAGAGAGTTTTTAATTTCATTTGGATTGAACAGCAGGAAAAAATGAAAATAAAACAGGTGAAATTTTAAGTGGATTTTTTTTTATTGTAAGAGGACACGGTGTCCTCAATGATTGCACTTAAAAGATTATGAAAAACATTAAGAAGTTGGAATCACTATCGTTTTTCTAAAACTACATTTGGAGTTCGAGCTTCTGCCATGAAAGATTAGTGTTTCACATTCCCTCCTTCCCAATTTTTGTTGAATACATTATTTCTTTCATCATGTCCGTGGTTTACTTTCTCCTTGGTATCCGTAATTCATACAACTGTCAAATATTTGTGTACCTTAAACGGAGTTCCCATTCACCATCCGTCCTGTCTAACGTGCTCCCCCATTCCTGAGTTTTAAATTTTGTTGAAAAGTCTTACATTGATTTCTCTGGCACGTGGATTTTCCCAGCTGGCCCATAGGTGGCACTGTAGCATTGCTGTTAAGATCAAAGTTTCCCGTTAACATCTTAGCTCCTGCCTTTCCCAGCTGTGTGACCTTGGGAAAGTTACTTACTTTCTCTGTATCTTAGTTTCTTTATGTGAAAAACTGGGATGATAATAAAACCTGCTCCATAGGTCATCGTATGGAATAAATGAGATAATTCAGTCTTCACACAGTGTGTGGCACACAGTAGGCCCACCTGACTTATGCCCCTTGAGAGAGATCAGTGTTTTCAGTGTCATCTGCCCCAAAAGATCTCTCACCTTAACTAACTGTGGAGACCAACGGATCAAATTTTTTTTCTTTCCAGAGAACTCACATTGAAATTACACAAATATTGTTGTTTCTTTAAATCCAGTTCCCTCCAACAAGGACTTGTGAGTTCAAATACTACGATCACTGACATGTAGAGCCATAACAATGACTGACAGGAGATGTCGCCCAGGGAGGCTGGGGGGGCCAGGCTGGTGCTGTTGGATCACTTTGGAATCGTTCTTTTGAGCCAGCCAGCCCAGGAGAAGGTCTGTAGCTATGATTACAATCACAGCCTGCCTCTGACGAGTTTTTTTCTGCCGTTGGATGTGATTTGCCTTAATGCTGATATCCCTCCTGCCAAGGTGCATGCTGCTTGCTCAGATGTTGGTCACATTTTGATAATCATTTAACCTTTATTTATCGTGCACCCCCGTGGTATAGATAATCATCTCTGGCTGCCAGAGGAGGTCCACAACAGTCGATGTAGAACCCGAGGATCCCTTCCCAGTGAGACTCCTCCAGAGAGATGGATGTGTCAATATAAACACAAAGTTCCCCACAAAACTCATTGTAGATAGAACTGGAATTTTAAATTTCCATCAACTAAGAAAAATAGGGGAAATTTTCTTTATTTTTCCATTTTAGGAATTCCGATTAAGCCTTCTTTTTTTTTTTTCCTTACTATTATATTTCAGTCATTTCCCCCTCACCTAACTCTTGACATAAAGATGTTTGAGCTCATCTATTTCCATAACTAGATGAGAGATCAGAGATTAAAGGGAATAAAATAGTGCAAAATATTTTCAAATTTCCTGGTGAACCCATGCCCCTATTAGTAAGTGAAATTTGGGTTTAAATTTAATTTGTATTATTTTTTATCTGTAAAATCTTTTTTAGGCTTTGATATAACGGCTATGGTGTCTCAATAAAAATAATTAGGATGATTTCCATATTCTTTTGTTGTCTGTTTAAACAGTATTTAAATAGTATTAGAATTATGTATTATTTCTATTTGATTCATGAGCTTTTAAAAAGTAATCTTTTCATTCTAAAGAGAATTTTGTATATTTAGTTATTTTTTCCAAAGACCAAATTCTTGGATGTACATATAAATTTTCTTCCAAGGGGCTTTCAAAACACATGGGTTATTCTTAATCAAGAAAAATGTTACTTGAATTTTAGGTTTTTGCCTATGTATATTATCTTCTTTAGTCTGAGAGTAAAAAACTCAGTCAGGAGAGATGATACAAACAGTCGACAGAAGGGCGTTCTGAGAAGTCCTTTCATTCCAAACCATCGGAGAGCAGGATGAGTGGATGTCATGGCCTTGACCTTCTGCTTAACACTGAGTTGGACTTTGGCATTGTGCCCTCCCCTCACACCGAGAATGTCCTCAAGAAATCAGCCTTCTGTAGGGGTAGTGCTGAGGACATTTTATTCTCTATTACTCAGTATCTTCTATATAAAGATTTAGAAAAGATCTTTCTTTCAGACCTGTACTGTCCACACGTGGCTACGGAGCACTTGAAATATGGCTAGTGCAACCAAGCAAATAGATTTTACTTAATTTTTAATTAGTTTAAATTGAAAAATTAAATACTCAGCCATTCGAAAACTTTTAAATATATTGGAACAACTTGGGTATGTGAGTTTACTTTTCCAACTGTATATTTTATAAAATATATAAATATAGATCGAGTAGTTCAATGAAAATTTAGTGCTTCTACTGAGATGTTCTGTAAGTGTAAAATACACATTATATTTTGATGACTTAGTAGGTAAAAAAAAATCTCATTATTAGTTTTATATATCTAATACACTGAAATAATAGATGTACTGAGTTAAATAAAATGTTATTAAAATTAATGTCTTTTTTAAAAACATTTTAAAATATGGTTATTAGAACATTTAAAATTACATATGTGGCTCACATTATATTTCTGTCGGACCTCTCTGGTATAGGCTAAAGATTCGCAAAAAAAATCTGTTTCTTCCAAGAAACTTGTATGTATTCTTTTTTCTTTTCTTAAAAAAAGTATGAATATTATAATCAAATTAACTTATCTAAAAAGATAAATTCTTGGCCATCAGAACCTTACAGCTCTACTTTTGACTCTATTATTTCAAGATCTTGTCACATTCATGGCACCATTTAATTTTCCCTCCTGGCTTTATCTTCCTGTTGTGTCTGGATTTTCTCTTGCTGTGGTTTAATTTAGTTTACATTTGTCTAATTGATCGTGTTGTATGTATTCTTGTGATCACACTACAGAGAGCGCGTGCTTCCCTGTGAATCTGTCGGGACACGAACAATGGTCTGATGAAACCCTTCCATTTGGAAGGAAAAAAAGAGAGCAATTCAAAGGGATTGGTGTTTTGAAAGCCCAAAGCTCCATCTAGTTCAACACAAGTCTTCTGTTTCTAAAAGCCATTCAGGTTTGTGGTCCATTTCTAGAGCTGTAGAAATCTTTCCTGGAGTGTTTTTAATAGAAGGACCTAGGCTTTCACTAATTGAATGTCTCCAGTTAACTGATAATGTCAGTGTTTCTGAATGTTATCATAAGAAGATGATTTCCTGCCGCTGGGTAAGGCTGAGGTGAAGCTGAAATATATGAGCGCAACATGAAAGATGCTGATAATATGGCTACATAATGCCATCATGATTGATTGTTATTATATGGAATTTAAAGTACTTCCATCTTTTTGCCTAGTGAAACCCAGCAGAGTGGTTCACTATAATGATTGTATTTTGGGTTATAGTAAAAGATCAGTTATTCTTATAAAACTAGGCTACGATACTAAAATGACCCTGAATTTTCCAGTCACAAAAACTTTTATAATTTTTTTTTTTTTT
>JAQQSQ010001943.1:0-11663 GCA_028627145.1 Eidolon dupreanum
TCTCGTATGACTGCTTTCTGAGTCGTCCATGCTCGCGGTTTGGATTTCTTCTTTAACCTGAGAGTTATTGAAGAGTGTGCTTTTCAATGCCCAGCTGATTGGAGAGTTTCGTTCTCTGCGGTTTTAGTCGCTAACTTTATTAGATTATGATTACTTTATAAGTTTTACACTAGGAAATCACAAAGCCTTCCTTTGAGGCCAAATATCAGATCACTTATATTTTTCTTTCTAGAGTTTGATCAATTGCTTCTGAATTACCTTTATTAATTAGGTTATAAGATTCTCTAAACGTCCCCCACATGGGTTAGGGAGACTAATCTCAAATCCGACTTGACGTTGACTGGCCGTGAGACCACAAAACTCAGCCCTCCTGTCAGTACGACAGGACGGTTGGAAGGGCCTGTCCCCAAGGCGTCACGAGGCATCCTGGGAAGTGGTTACAGTGGGGGGCACGGGTCCCGGAGCTCAGTGACAGAACACGTTGGCTGTCATCAAGGCTTTCTGTCTGCCCAGCCACGAGCAATGTGTCAATTCTTCTTAATTAATTTCACTGATTTGTTTTATTTCTTGGCACATACTAGTTCATCAATACTATACTGTCATTTTGGGTTTTTTAACATTTATCTATATTTCACTTTAAAAAATAACTTAAAAATTGTATATTGTCGTAATATTAATACCATCACCTTCCCCTTATTTCTGTTTACATTTACCTCATTTTTTCCCCCACCTTTTCAATTTTTAATCTTTCTGAACTGCTTTGTTTTAGATGCGTTTCTTAGAGACAGCATACAGTTTGACCTGAGTTTGTCCTAATAGGATGATTTAACCTATTCACATTTATTGTCATAACTACATGTATTTTTTATTTATCATCACATTTTGTGCTTCCTTCCTAGTTTTATTGTTTATCTTTGCCATGTAGATAATGTTTTAGTTTGGTTTTATATTTCTCTCAGATGACTTGGAGAGTACATTCACTGTCTTAAGTTCTGAATTTGGATCTACATGCTTCTAATTACCAACTTCAAGGATAAAACTAATTCTCCAGCCTCAGAGGGGCACTTGAGGGCACCTAACTCACCCTGCATTTTGTGATATGGAGGCCGAATTTAACTTCATGTTTGCCTTTGTAAAAGGCGTCTCTTTACCAGAATCTGTGCACACCTGAAAAAAAAAAAGTATGACAAAATTCAGAGCCTAAAACTGTGGTAGTGTGTATGGGGGAAGAAGGATCTTTTGGGGGCAGGTTCAACATCTTATCACTGAAAATTGACAGAAAATGTGTTGATGAGGGAGTATAGTTATTTATTCAGATGTCTTTTAATTTAAAAAAAAAAAGCCTTCATGAGATGTCACTGAAATTTGCATTGGGAAAGCCAATTACATAGTGAAATTGGTGTAAAATCTTATTATTACGAGCTCCGAGCCTTAGCTCCACCTGCTTACTAACTGTCTAGAGATAAATGATAAGGGCGCAAATTTCCATTTCTCCTGGGCACCAAAGCCCCCCCTTCCTGTCACTTTTCTTGGACATAGCAGCTGGCCAGGACCCATGCACCGAAAATGGCTGAAGATAAACATTGTAGTTTAAATTACTCCAGGCAACCAGGCAGACTGGGAAAAAATCATTTGCACAAATTGAAAACTGAAATGTTGATATCAGATATTAAATTAATGTAAGTGAGATTGAAACAATATCTAATTAAAATAATTTGAAAAATGACTTGGAAATTGAAGCCGACGTGAGCTTTACCAGCCTGTCACCATTACTACCTCTTAGCAGAGCCACGTTGTCACCGAAGCCATGTCGGGAGACTTCGTAGGGGACCCAGCGATCAAAGGCTCGTTTATCACTCCGACGGCTGAAAAACAGGCTAAAGGACCTTCCCTGGGGCCCCAAGGCGTGGGTGTGAAAAGTGACCCTCGGTCTCCGAGGGGCCGAGGCCTCGCGGGCCCTGTGCTCCCCCGTGGGCTGGGCTGCGGGGCGCCCCCCCCCCGTGGCCTCGTGAAGAACAGCCGCGCGCGGCCGCCGCCCAGGCAAACGCGCCCAGCTCCGCGCGCCCCGCGGCCAGGCCAGGGCGGCAGCGGCCCGTGCAGCGTCCGGCGGGAGCGTGGACGGCCTCAGGCCCTCGGGCGCTGTGCGGCCGCCGGGAGACGCCACGCGCGCGGAGTCGGGGGTCCCGGTGTCCGCGAGGCCCCTCCCACCGCTCCCGCGTCCTCGGCCTCTGTTCGCCGGCCGGAGCCGGTGTGGGGGGGCGTCCACCCCCGAGCGAAGGCCGCATCCCGGCGTTTCCCTCTCGCAGGTAAACGGGAGGTCCTACAGCAGGCTGCATGGAAACGTGGAGGGAGCCAACGGTTTTATACGCACGTTAATCTATGGTTATGTTTGGTGTGACGTGAAATCACTAGATCACTCAATGCTCTACACACTTCATGTTTATCTCGCCACGTTTATTTTGCTGAAACCTGCGTTAAATTTGTTGTTCTCCCATAAGCACAGAGTGGCTGAGGATGGGGTGGGGGCTTCTCAGAGGGTGCCTCGGGGTCCCCTGTCTCCATCAGCGCTCGGGGAGAACCAGATGCTGGAACGAACCTCATCGAGGGAACAGCCAAACACGCTGCGGTGTGAGGATACAGGGATGCGGCTGTGAGCACAGCCAGCGTCTGGCAACACCGGAGGCCCCAAACCAAGTGAACGCAGGAGCCGAGTGGGCGCTGACGTCGACCTTTATCAAGAACCTATTTTCCAAACCAGGGTGAACTTGAACTTCAGCATGTACAACCTTACAGGCTGTGGAGGGCAGGAAGCAAGGCCCAGGCGGACCAGCCGGGCGAGGCAGACGGAAGACCTACCACGTGCACCTGGCATCACCCCAGAATAACGGCAGACTGAAGGCGCCCCCCCCATTTGACCAGAGGGTGGGAAGTCCCTCTGCTCGGCATTCGCTGTGGGGCGGGGGCGGACGGGGCAGGGGGTTGGCCCCCAGGCACAGCACCATGCAGCCCCTAAAACCCCACGTGAAGAGTTTGGTTTAAAATGGTAGGGCTGCCAGGGGCGTGGAGGAAGGCAGCACCCGCCCTCTCGGAAGGAGCCGCCTGTTCTGAGAGGGTCCCCGCCGTTAAAATCCAGGAAACAGGAGTGCACGACAAAACATTCAGAACGTGGTGGGAGCAAGGTGCTGAGAGCTGAGGACGGATGAAAGAGCGGACAAAATGAAGCTCAGAGAGTGTGACAAATAGATGCAGAACACACGTTTAAGTGCTTTTATATGTTTAAAGGCATAATAGGGGGAGATAAAATATGACCTAAAGATTAAGAGCCTTCAAAATGACCCCCCAAATTTTAAAACAATAGAATTCTTTAAATGCAAGACTATAAAAAATTTTAAACCCAAGAACTGAGTTTAAAGACAGATTAGATAATAATGGCAGAAAGAATTAGTGAACTAAAAGATAGAACTGAAGAAATTACCCAGAATGCAGCCTAGAGAGAGAAAGAAATGGAAAATATGAAATTAAAAAAAGTCAAGAGTCCTTGAAGACAAGGTAAGAAAGTCTTATAAACGTTTAATGGGCATCTAGACAGAGAACTACGAGTCGTCAAGAGGCAATATTTGAAGAACCATCTACATCTAAATTCATTGCAGAGAAATGGCAGAACGTGCAAGACAACGAGGGAATCTTGAAAGCCGCCAAGTAGGAAAGGCCAGTTCTCCAAAATGGAGTGAGGGTTTGATTCACGGCTGATTTTTCCACAGCCAGAATGAAGCCAGACAGGAGAGAAATTTCCTGTTAGTGAGCAGGGTGGTCGTCAGCCAAGAAGTGTACCGAGAGGAAATGCCTTTCAAAAACGAGGGCTTACAAAAACAAGAATAGGAGTTGAACAAAGATAGTCTTTAAAAAATGAGTTTATCACTAGTAGATTCTGATTTTAGTTAATTCTAAAAGTGTTACTACAGAGAAAAGAAAATAACCTCGTAAGGAAGACCTGAGATGCAGGAATGACCTAAACAAAATACACCGTCCAAAATAATCGTGTGCGGGGGGCTAAAGGCAGGACGGAGCTATCGCAGTGGCCGTGGAAACGACGGCACTCAAACCGAGACGGGGGTGACTGGGGACGAAGTGATCTCAGGTCTTCGTAAATGCTGAGAAAGAGAAGGGCTATGTATTAATGTGAGAGTTTGTTACATGCAAATATTAAAATCTCTGCGAGACCACTAAAAATAGAGATAGAGTTTGTACCTCTCAGGCCTAGAGACAACAGCGGATGCTGGAAATAAATGTCAGAAAACACAGTAAATGTAAGTGAGCGGAAGTTCCAGCTGAAGGCAGACTGGGGCGGCGACCCGGGCGGGCATGCTGGTTCGTTCTGAGACGGAAATTAAAGGACACGGAGAGCGGGTGTCCAGCGTCCCCACCCGCTGTGCTTCGGGCTGCGTTCCGCCATCGGAAGGTGCATGGCTCCCGCGTGGCCGGCCGATGGGCGCAGCCTCCCCGCCACTTCCTGTCCCTGCCGCCGGTGGCACTGCCACCACGCGTCGCGGTGACCTGCAGTCGGTGGCCTTCGATGCCACTGCTGCAACCGGGCGGGGGCACCTTGCGATGCAGCCGTGTGGGACGCGAGCCTGACTGTGAATGCTGTGAGCACTCCGGTGCCCCCCCCCGCCGGTCCCCCACCCCCCGCCCCGCCATCCCCGCCTGGCCTCGGGCACAGCAGCATCAGGGGCGGGACAGCAGGCACCAGCGGTGGCCTCTGTGTGCTCGGCGGGGGAGGTCACTCTGTGTGCCGGAAGGGGCGGGGCCGTGTGGCCACACGCGCGTCGCGGCCTCTCAGACTCAGGTGTCGCGGGCGCCTGCTGTCTCGTCCTTCTTCGTGACCCCACGTGCTTTATACGTGTTCCTGGGTACTTGTCTAATATTTAGTTAAGTGTAAGTATAAGATACTGATACTTTCAATTACAAATTCACAAGCAGATATTTATAATCTTAAGAGAATGTCTTCATGAGTTGACTTCAGAGACCCTTTCCAGAACCTGGGGCATGCATACATGATAAAATGATGTATTTTACACACAGGTGAGCAAACGCACACTCACCTACCAACACAGCTTGCTGCTGCCTTCCTGGCAGCGGGAGGCCCTGGCAGAGCATGTGGGATAGAAATGGCAGTGGATGCACAACATGTGGCGGAGCGAGGTCCGGACGCGGATCCGCACCAGCGGGGGGCCCCGCCGTGTCCCGGGAGAGGCCGGCGCCCGAGCCTGCCTCGTGCCGCCCCCCTCCCCCTCCGCCTTCCTCCTGCACAGTTCGGCCATTGAGCGTCCCCAGAGGGACTTCCTCACAGAGGGGACTTCTGCATGTCCTCTCCCGTTAGCAGAATGCACTGGAGAGAGAGGCAGGTCATTCTGCCTTAGCTGCGTGCTTAGTTATGTGGAATGCCGCACACATCGTCAAGTGCAGGGAATTATTCTGATAAATTAAAATACTAATTAAATGGGCTATTGCAGAATTTTGAGAACATTGTAGGGTTCTGCTTCTCTGGGTGATTTGCATATCCTTCATCTAGTGAATTTAATTTTAAAGGACTTTTTTGTGTTTGGAAACCCTTTTGTCTCCCGTGAAGATAAAAACGGGCTTTATGCAATGTCCCCTGCATTAAAGCAGCTTCTCCCGGTCTCGGCGTGACGATGACGCGGAGCCGGCGTTGGACGGAACGTCTGTCAGAGGCAAGGCCGCTGAGAGGTGCGCGGTGACCCTCCGCCCACAGTGCCAGAGGAAGAGCAGCCGTGACTATGGTGGACGCGGGGCAGGGGGCGACCACACTGCGGGGCACGCGGTCCAGGGCGACACGGCCCCGTGCACGCCACTCAGCGCTGCCAGTGAGACGCGTCAAAGCATGGAGGCCAGAGCAAGCCCAAGGCGAGAGCAGACCGCTGAGGGGGGGCTGCCGCCAAGCTGGGGCGAAGGTCGCAAAGCTGCCGAGCGGGTGTCTGTCCCCCAGACGCCGATTCGCTCCAGCTGCCGCCGGCGCTGGCGGGCGGGGCCGAGCGCCGACAGGCTCTCCACGGAGGCGGCTGGCGGGGCGCAGGAGGGCGGGGTGCCGGGCGCGGGCCTTCACAGCGGTGCTGAGCACCTTCCGCGTGACCTGCAGTGAGCCACTGTTGGGTGGGGACACCTGGCACAGGGCGGTGCCCACAGTGTCAGACAGGCTTTCTGAGAAGCATGGTGGCAGACGCGCCCCGTCCTCGCTGAGAGCCCGGGTGGGGACGCAACACGGACATGCAGCGGGCTGCCTTGCACGGCTCCCGCGGCCCCTGGACAGGCGGCAAGGCCTGGCCTACTGGGTGGGTGTCTCCTGGGTGGAGAGTCTGTAGGACAGCAGGGTGGACCGGGTATTGCAGAGCAAACTGCCACGGGACAGACGTAAGGCCGTGACCCAGGTTGACGGTGACGGGCCACCGGCTTGTCCAGCCCATCACACCTGCAGAGCAGGTGACACACCCCGGAGGAGGTTCCCAGACTCTACTAGGAAAACTCTGAGCGACGGTGGTCCTTCCGTGCTGTCGAAGGCCAGGCCACCTCTCGAGTGCTGTGGTCACGTCTGCTGGCCCCTTTCTGAGGGACGCCAGACACACCCCCTCCATAGTCCTGTCACGACCGACGCAGATGTTCTCAGAGATATCAGCTCAGCCAGGGCTTGTGGCATCCGTCACCCCAGCCCAGCACCTGACCCAGGGTGCTCTGAATGAATGAATGAATGAATGAACGAGCGAGCGAGTACGTGACAGGGAGGGACAGAGGGAGGGAATTCATTCAACCACGCGTCAGTCCAGCTAACCCCAAAAGGGAGCTGGCGGTGAGAGCCGGAAGCAGAGCTCTGGGAATGTGGATCGGGAGGTGCCGTGGAGACGCCAGGCAGCCAAGGCCCGAGGGCTGGCTCGCGTGGAGGTGCAGACAGGCTGAGCCCAGGGAGGGCGCCCTAGCCCGAGGGCCTGAGCCAGGCCGAGGAGGGATCCTCCCGCTGACGGCCGACCGGGAGGCGGACAGAGTGTCCATGGACAAGCGAGTGGCACCGGGGACCAAGACTGGCCTTTCAGAGCCGCGAGCACACAGCAGCACCTTCCTCGTGAGCGGGGACATGGGCCCGGCTGCCATCCGGGTTCGATAAAGCACCGACTGGCCACGGGCAGGGGCTGGGCCTGGACGTGCGCGGTGCACGCAGACCCCACGGCCTCATAGCTGCTCGTGACGTGGGCGTCACATGCACAGCTCTCATGGGGGCCTGGAGCAGGGGGCCTGGGTGATGACCGCGTCATCACCGAGTTGAGAGGGTGGGTGTTTCACCTCCATCAGGGCGAAGGGCCTGCCCGGGGGCCTGGGGCAAGGACAGTGGCGGGGCCTCGGACCCTGGCCGAGCGACTGTGCCTGTTTTGGCGAGACCCGGCGGGGAAGGGGTTGGAAGCTCTGCTGCCGCGTCTGGTCGCCCTGCAGACGGCAGACGCGGACGGCGTCCAGGCGGAGCAGGGCAGCCCGGCCCCGGCGTGGAGGTGGACGCGGGCAGCACACGTGGCCTGCAGTGTCATTGGCCACCACCTGCTGTGGGATGAGGCTTTGCGGGAGCACAGGCCCGTCCCCTGTCCCCTTAAGTACCACCCTGCAGCCCTCGCTCTGGGGCCCGGCGAGCCTGGAGTGCCCCTCGCCCGGCCTTGCCCGAGCCTCGCTGACCCCTGGCTCTCCGTGAATCTGCGGTCCGGCCGGCGTTTTCGTTTCTGGGCCCAAACACCTGCTGCCGCTCTGTCGCGATGAATGGGCTCCTTATCAAAGTCGGTTTTGTGGGCTTTCTGTCCCCCAGCTGCTCGAGAGTTCCTGTTCCCCCGAAGCAAAGCGGCTTGCCACCCCGTAAACCGCCCTCTTATCCCAGGGCCTTAGAGCTGCTGCTGCAGACGCGAGGCTCAAAGGGCCGTCTCCTCCTTCCGGGTTGGGGCGCCCCACCCCCCGCGCCTCAAGAGTCTGCTGCTCTGACCCCGGGGCCGTGTCCGCCTGGTCTCCCGGGACACAGGCGAGGACCCGCGTGTGAAAAACGCTGTTCGTTTGTTCGAGGGCAAACCCTGTACGAGGCAGCGGAAGGGCCCGGGCGGGGAGAGCCAGCGCTGGCCGGTCCCCTGCGACCCGCTCGTGGTCACTCGGTGGACGTGCCGCCGGTCCTCGCTGCCCTCTGCAGAGCCCCCGCTGCCGTGCGCTCTTCCTTCTGAGAGCTTGTGGCGAAATCCTATTTTTTCTGGTTTTCACTTCCGAAATGACAGGGGCTTCGTCCAAAAGAATATTTCTACAGAGTGTGAAGGCGAGGTCAGTCGCTTTGTGGCACGACTTCCTCCCGACACAGCGGGGAGCTGGCGTGCAGCGCTCGCACGGTGACCGGGCTTCAGGCACAGGTGCGCCTGGCCCCCGAGGCCGGGCCCTGAGCATCTTCCGCTCCCTCGGTCTGGAGCACGCGGGGCGGGGGTGGGGGGGTCAGGCTGGAGCCATCGCAGCGTTTCGGCAGGGGCCTGGACAGCAGCACAGCTCGGGACTGCGCACAGTGTGGCTGCTGCAAGCGTGAGCCGGGCAAGGCACGGCCCGTCAGCACCTGAGTGTCCCGCGCCCGGCTGCGTAGTTGGCAGGGCGCGTCCACGTCCAGGGTCTCAGCCCGCACGGGTGCTCCTGGCGCGGGACCACGCTCCGAGGGGAAGTGGTAGGGACGCCGCCCGCCGGCCCTCAGCCCATGGTGGGGACCCGTGCCCCGCCCCGGTGGTGAGGCCAGGTGGCCCCGCCCAGGTGCCCGCCCAGGTGGCCCGCCCGGGCCTGCTCAGGGCAGGACCATCGAGTCAGCGGTCCGGGCAGCGACCCCATGGCCCTTCCCAGCGGGGGTGGGGGGACCAGGGTGCCGGGGCGTCACCTCCCCGACTGACGCTGTCCTCCCTCTCTCCTCAGTCCACGGCAAGGACGAGCTGGAAAGGTCGTCGGGACTGAGGATCCTCCAAGCCGGAGTCGGGCCGGTGAGTCGCGGAGTTTGGCCCCGGGGCGACGTGCGCCCTGGCTGGGCTTCGTCCCCGCGTCGCGCCGACCCGGTGCCCGGTGCCCGGTGCCCGGCGGTGCTCAGCGTCCGCGACGACTCGGCCACGGCGCGGAACCCCGAAGCCTCCGGATCACGCGCGTCGTCCCTCGCGGCGCGGGGCTCGTGAGGGCCGCGGACGTGGGAAGCGGGGTCGGCGCGCACGCTCCGCCACGTCGGAAGACCGGTGTGGCGCGGCGCTGTGCGGGCAGCGGTGCCGGCCAGACGCGTGGACACGCGCGCGGTCGGCGCGGGAGCCGCCCCGGGAGGCGCCGCGCCCCCTCCCGCGCATGCGCGGCCGCAGCCGGCCTGCGGAGCTGCAGGTGTCCCGGTCCTCACCGGGCTGAGGGCCGCGCACCGGGGGCGGCCTGCTTCGGGGTGTCCTGGCCACAGGCGCGTGTCCTCCGCCCGGCCGCCTCGGCGCCGACCCCCGCCCGCAGCCGCTGTGCTCGGCCCCGCAGCGGGAGCCGCGTCGGCGTGCGCGAGCGCGGACGCCCGCGCCCCGGCCGCACGCCAGGCAGAGCAGCGCTGACTGACCAGGCGCTGCGGGGCCCCGCCGCAGCTGTCCTCGGCCTGCGTCACGCGGGCCGCCCGGCTGCGGAGCGAAGCGTCTCACGCATTCCGGTCGTTGCCCCGCCGTGACGTCAGCGCCAGTGAGCGTGAGGACAGCGCGCCCGCAGACTGTCCGGACCCCCAGAAGGGACAGGGACCGGTGGCAGAAGGGGCCAGTGTCTCGGAGGGTGGATGCGCCACAGGAGGGATTCGGGCCGCTGTCTCCGGCGCAGCCCCTGCCCGCGCCCCTGTCGGCCCGGCGGGGGGTGCGGGGCGCTGCCCGCGTGACCCGCTCCCGCGGGCACGGTGTCGGTGTCGCTGGGCCCGGGCTCAGGGCGCGTCCAGACTCTGGGGCTGGAGCCAGCCGTGCAGTAGCCGAGCAGGGTCCCGCTGTGCGCCCCCGGGGACTGGGTGGGCTGGAGACGCCCGGCGTGGCGCCTGCACACGGAGGCCCCTCCCTGGGGCAGGTGGTCTCCCGCGGGTTCAGGAGGGAGACACGGGACCGGGGCCGGACCCACAGACGGGCTCCCTGCTGAGGACGCGGGTCACTCATGTGGACGCCGCACTTGCCCCGGGCCTCGGAGGTCACACGCCACCCTCTGAACCCCTGCGCCTGTGGGCCCTTCAGGGTCTGCTCGTCCCCACCTTGGGGAAGCGGGAGGGTCAGGAAGTGCGACACCTCCCCCTCCCCAGGGTCTCGGTGACAGTGGGGGGCCACGTCAGTCCCTGCTGCGTGCCGTGCGGTGCGCTGGGAGCTCCACGCCTGCGCCCTGCGGGGACCCCCCCGTCCGCGGCGCCCCCCATTTCTCCCCCCCACCGCTGCGGCGTCTGTGCAGGGTCCGCGCTCGGCTCCGCGGGGCGCCCCTCGTGTCCGGCGCCGCCTCTCGCGACCCCGCCCACGCGGCTCGGCCTCCCGCTGCCGAGCGGCCCACGGTGCCCACGCGTGGGGGCCCCTGAGGGCGGCGCCACCCGCCGGGCACAGCCGGCTGCGGCGCTCGCTGCTGCCCCCCCCTCTGGTGCTCGTCCCCGCGCGGCGTGGGCCGCCGGGGCCCTGCGGTCACACCCGCCTCTCGCCTCGGCACTGCGTGCGGCTGGCCCCGAACCCCTCAGCGCCCCACGCGCCGCAGCCCTCGGGCGCCTCTGCGCGTCGCCGCGTCTTTCGCTCAGGGAAATCTGTTTCGTGCGTCTTTAAACCCACCTGTTGTCCCCGTGTCCTGTGCTTTCGTTACGTTTTTGATACGTTCTTTCATCTTTTTACTGTCCCAGACCCGTGCTGCGGCCTCACGCCCACTCCTGTGCTGCTTCCTAATGTCACATCACTGCCCCTTTCATGGCCACTGCCAGCTCTGCCTCGTGGGGTGTTTCCTGTGCTGTCGGTGACGACTGTGGCAGTGTGGGTCTGTGACAGTTCCCGCACTGAGAGTCTCCAGTCGGGGCGCAGGCCAGGGCCTCGGCCCCCTCTGTGTCCCCCGCTGCAGGTGGCTCCATGCCGAGCTGCAGGTGGCTCCATGCCGGCCTGCGGTGGCTCCATGCCGGGCTGCAGTGGCTCCATGCCGGCCTGCGGTGGCTCCATGCCAGGCTGCGGGTGCAGGTGGGGCCGCTGTCCAAGGTCCTGGGCTCACTGTGGCGTCTCAGCTCCAGCCTGCGTCGTCACCACCTGTCTGGGCTATGTCCTCTCTGGTCCCTACGAGACCAGAAGCCAACTTTGCCGATTCCTGAAGCAGGAGACAACCAGCCACAGGCCATCGACACCTGACTGTGAGCTCCCTGGGCTGTGACCCTGTGTCCTCAGTGACCCCAGCAGCTCCTTGGCCCCGAGCAGTTTCCCGTGGCGGAAGGCAGAATCTGCCACCCCTTCAGAGTCGACCGAGGTCACTGTCCTGGGCTCCTGACTCGATTCGTTCAGCCATTGCCTGAGGACCTTCCAGCCTCGACAGAGAGACAGTGCGCTGGGGGCGGCGGGGTGGGGGGGGGGGCTCTGGACCGCGATGAGGGGCCCGGGCACCGGCGGGGG
>JAQQSQ010001944.1:0-11660 GCA_028627145.1 Eidolon dupreanum
CTCAGCGTTTTAAACAGAGCCAAGCGCATTCTCGTACTCCATCTTACTTGTTCGGTGAACGAGGGAACAAAAGGGCATCTGTACAAAACCTGTTTCGGTTTGGCATATAATTCAGCTGTGCTAGTCCGTGGCATACAAAACCTGTGGTCACATGGGAGGCTTAGATCTCCCAGGGGCCGAATGGTCTACCATGGTGTCTCCAAGTGTGGAATGCAATTTCTGGCTAAGAGGTCGTTTTAGGAGATGGCCTCCACTACAAGCCACCTGCCTGCTGTCATCATATGGCCATCAATCCCATTTCTATCCAAACAGGAATTGCGGTTGGGGTGAAAAAGGGGGATTTGGACAACTAAATGGAAACAGGAGCTTTTTAAGACTCACAGGACAGGCGAGAGCCTCTGGGTGGCATGGAGCCGAGAATGTTAACATATTCATTGCTTCCCATTAATTTTTCTGTAGGCAGGTGACGTGGATGCTCCATTTATGCTTGGGATAGTGTTTCCTTTTAAAATGGATTTGTTTGTTCTGGGCCAGTGCACCAAAGTGATTAAATTAAAATAAAATTAAATGTAAAATAAAATGGATTTGTTTAAGTAAAAATGTAACCCATGATTAGGGAAAAATATTTAGTAAATAGTTGTACAGGACGACTGAAATGCAGATAAAATGATAAGGGCAGTAGGTGAATGGCTGCATACCAGGAAACACTGGTTTTTTTTTTTTGGTTTTTTTTTTTTGGTAAGATTCTGTACAAATGACACCGTGGTTAGCAGGAAGGGGAAAAGGCCCTGACATTACAGTAGAAATAGTGCCTTCGCTAGCTGGCAGAAGTTAGGGGAGGACCCACAAAGTGTGGCTGCCCTGGAAGGGTTTGTTTGGCTCCTAAGTGCAGGCGAGACGCTGGGGAAAGACTTTTTCTTTTCTTTTTTTTTTTTTTCTTTAATGCCTACAGCACCTGGTCTTCCTAGGTGGTCTCCCATCCAAGTACTAACCAGGCCCGACCCTGCTTAGCTCGGGCACGTTCAGAGTGGCATGGCCGTAGACGGGAAAGACTCTTGTGTCTGGCTTATCTGCATAATGTGGGCTTCTGTAAAAAAAAATTTGCTTTTTTGAACCACCAGCACCTGGTTGACTAACTTGGTCAACACTGAGCACAACTAAATACTCCCCACTAATCCGATGCTCACACATGGGTACAACTTCCTCCTGAAGAAGGGAGGAACTGGCCAGGCCGTGTTTCTCAAGTGTGATCTCAGACTCTGCTGTATTCGAATCACCTTGGCGGGGGGACTCAAGTGCAGATCCCCAGGCCCTGAGCCTGAACTCCTAGGACAGACTCTCTGGAGTTGGGACTTGGGAATCTGCAGTCACACAAGTCCCCACGATTGGGATGAATGGTTTTGCTGTAGGACCATGGCAGTTTCCTTACAAAGCACAGTTGAGAAGACCATTCCAACACGAGCAGCCTTGAATAGAGTGAGACTTCCCAAGGGGATACTAGCTGCTTGCCCACATTCTCCACGGATGGGCCCACGTGACCCCGTGGTGGTCTCTTCCAGATTTGGGAGGGAGAGTGAGTTGATTACTACATTTTAGAACCAGAACATATAGACGCCATTCCTTAGCTTGTTATTTCCAAGAAAATGTGGTGCTATAGGTTTAAATCCAGATACTGGTTAACGCCATCCGTACCTCCCAAATTCTCAGATGTTTGTTAGATCTTCTCCCCATTGAAGAGTGTGGTTGGTGTTAGTAGGTCTCATGATCAGATAGATGAATGTTTCCTGCATCCATGTGAATCTGTTTCTGTGTGTGGTTAGTGCTGGTGGCTGAGTGTGTGGCTGTGTGTGTTCATCTGGGCATTGATGAAAGTTGTCATTTGCCCCTCTGTTGGCAGAAGGAGAAATTGAATCCCAGTGGCTACAAGACATAGGCCTGTCAGGCCTCCTTAGTGGCCCGGGCCTGGATGGTCATCACCGGGGGCTCCTGTCCACCCTCACACAGACCCAGGTAGCTGCTGTGCGCCGCCGGCTGGACATCTACACCCGCTCGACCCGCAGACGACACAAGGCACCTGTCAGAGATGTCAGGGATATCTTTGGAGGCTTCAATTCACAGGTAAGTGAGTAGCATAAGGGTCACTGCAGGCCCTGTCTGCCTGGGCCCATTGTGATGCCACCACAGCTAAGCGATGCAGTAATTCTGCAGCAGGACTGTCTCGGTGTGTGCTTACATATGAGCTTGGATGCTCCTGTGTCCTCATGGTGTATGTAGGTCTGTCTGCCGTGTATGCCAGAGTGTGTTTGTTGTCACTGTGTCCTTGGGTAGGCCTGAAAGCTTAAGTACTCTCTTTATATAACCATGAACAGTACAATTTTAATGCTTTTTATTGTCATTTGTATATCCTGCTGGCACTTGTAACCTGACAGTTTGTGGGCATTTGATTCTTTCTAGAATGGATTTGAAATGGCATAACCCATGATTGATACAATAGGCACTGAAGGCAGACAGACCTGGACCCCAATTCCCAGCCCCCACTTGGCAGCTGTGGCATCTTGGACAAGATCTCTGAGCTTTAGTTGTTCCCTCTGTGAAGATGGGTCATGAATGGCTTCTATTTCCCAAGGTTGCATGTGTATCATCTGTTTCCCACACAACTAATTGGGAATTATCTGTAATTTGCATAGGCAATATCTTCAGAGAATGGAGACTCGGGTATGAAATGGACCCAGATCAGTTCTAGGACCTGTAAGTCTCCTCCAGGTAAGTAGTTTTCATTCTCCAGGGCCCTGGGGATCCTCCAGGCTGCACCAAGGGGCTGCTCTGAGAGGTAAGAGAAGGTGTACACCTCTGAGCGTTTTCCTCTTCTTGCTGGTTCCTTGCCTTCCCTGCTTGAAAGCAGTAGGAAGAAATCCCAAAAGGACAAGTTGGACCCTTGAGTGGAGTTTTCCCATCAGGCCCATGGGCCTCAGGCTGGAAAAATCATCTCTTGGGCAATGAGCCTTAGCTAGGAAACCACTTTCTGGGGCAATGGGCCTTAGCTAGAAAATTACTTCCTGGGCAATGGGCCTGAGTCCTAAGCTTATTGATTTGATCCTGGGGCTTTGAGCAGGAGCTTGGGAAACCACTTCTTGGGACAAAGGGCCTGAGTCCTCAGCCTAAGAACTTGCTTCCTAGAGTCATGATCTTGGCCCCCTAATCTTAGGCAATGCTGCTGAGTTTACTGAGCCTGAGCAAGGGCACAAGCCTGAGAAATCACTTCCTGGGGATCTGAGCTTGGAGGAAGAGGGAGGAAGCCAGTCCTGACTGCCTCTCTGTTCTGTTTCCCCAGCAGCAGCAGAGCCTGAGGGGCCGCAGCCACAGGCTGGCAGGAAGGAAGACTTTCACATGGACTCTGCCTACTCAGAACAAGCTGCACTGCTGCAGAGAAGCAGGCCACCTCTGGGAGACACCTGTGCCTGGAGCAAGGGTTCCCTGCCGGTGAGGAGGCTGGTGGCCAGGCCCCCTACTAACCATTACTCTCTACTGCTTAAGGAATTTGCTCCCACCCCTGCAATAATCTCTAATCCAAAGTGCAAGTACTTTCATTCACTCAAATAGAATTTTTCTTTTTATTTTAAAATAATTTTAGAGTCACAAGACATAGTAAAAATAGTACAGGGTTTCCATGTACTCTTCAGCTCATTTCTCCAGTGGTAATATCTTATGTAACCATAGCACATCAAATAAAATTTTAAAGAATGACTTTCTATTTCTAAAGTATCAGATAATTAATGTTCAACATTATCTTCTAGACTTGATTTGATTTCCCTACTAAACTATGAATGATGATAATGATTAATAATGCTAAAAATACCACATATTGACCTTTTACTGTGGACCAGGAATTATACCAAGTACTTTACATACATGATTTAATTTTATTCTGTGGGTAGTAATTGTGTAAATAAACTTAAAAAATAGTTGTAATAATTGAGTACTCACTATGTGTCAGGCACTGCTTTATATGCTTTATCAAATTTAATCTTCCCCCAAACCCTGTGAAGTGGATACTATTATTAGCCCCAATTTACAGGTAAGAAAAGCAACAGAAAGGTAAAATTGCTTACCCAAACTCACAGGTGAAGTCACAATTTGAACCCAGAGACTGTGACTCCACAGCCCATATGGCAAGCAATAGATTGTGTTATAGCCATAACGTTATTACATACAACCACACACATGCTTCCTTTCCCTTCTCTGACGGAGTGCTCGAATGGGGTACTGGAGCCTAATCTGGTCAAGTCCTCCAGGCAAATACTGAACAAACCTGGTCCTCGCTCTTGCTCTTTTTCACCGTCTAAGGCAGGAATGCCAGGAGCTGCCTGCAGATCTCCACCTTTGCCTCTAGATGGCGCTGTCGAGCATTATTTATTTTTCAATTAATATTTTATCATTCAGAGTGAAGTAGAGGAGCATTGGATCCGGGGGGTGGCACGGCCAAGGGTAGGGTCAGATGGGGTGAGGGAGAGCAACAAAGGACCAGAATAGAAGCAATAAGAGGCCTGGTGTGTGTGTGTGTGTGTGTGTGTGTGTGTGTGTGTGTGTGTGTGTGTGTGTGTAGGTGATCCCTCTCCTCCAGCTTCAGGTGTTGAAATGCAGGCAGTAGAAACAGCTTCCACTGATTGGGGTCTCCCTATGTGTTTGGCTCCCTTAGTGCTTTATACCCCTTAGCCCATTTAATCTCACAAAAACCTTATGAGGCAGGCACTATTTTATGATTACAGGTGGGGGATTAGAGGCTAAGAATGTGACCCAGTCAGTCAGAGGTAGAGCTTGGGCTTGAACCTGGGATGGAATCCTGAGCCCCTGTTCTCATCCACTCTGCTCTTCCTCCTCCTAATCAGGGAGATGGGGTGAGGGGAGGTGGGGGGCGGGCATACACACACACGCAGGACTTGTGACTTGAGCAATTGTCTCTACTTCTCTCCCTAGGAGTTCAGGATCCCCAAAGGCAGACTTGGTTTGACGAGGATAGGAGACCTGGCCTTGCAGGACATGAAGAAGATCCCTGCTTTGGCCCTCATCGAGCTGACTGCACTCTGTGACGTCCTGGGCTGGGACCTGAAGAGGAGCAAGGCCGGGAAGCGGAAGGCAGCAGGTCAGCAGTCGGGGCTCGTCAAAATCCCTGTGGCTATAGTCCTGGCTTTCTCATCCAGGGAGCCGTGTGAGGAATCTTCCACCAAAACATGCTTAGCTGCTCTACTTCCTTCTGTTATGTGTATTTTTGCTGCATATGAAAATAGTTCTTGCTCATTCTAGGAAATTTGGGACATAGAGTAAAATCCAAAAAGTAAAAATACAATTCAGATATAAGCACTATTAACTTTTAGTGTATCATCTTTCTCTCCTTCCCATGTATGTGTATCCTTTTTTCACTGAATACTATAGAAATATGGGCATTTTCCAGTTATCTCATTCAACTATTACCACAATAATGCTACATAACAAGCAACTTCAAAACAAATGACAAATCACTAATTATTTACTCCTGTTCACATGTTTTTAGGTGAACTGGGGGGTTGGTTGGCTGATCTGGGCTGGGCTTAGTTCCAAATTGTGGGCTGGGGCTGAATCTGCTTCACATGTTCCTTATCCTCCTGGGACCAGCAGGCCATCTGGATCATGTTCTGATGACAATGGCAGAAACACAAGAGAATGAACTACCACACGATGTATTTGAAGCCTCTGCTTGCATCATGGATGCTACTGCTTCAGTGACCAAAGCTATCACCTGGCTGACTAGCAAAGAATGGGGAAGCATTTTCCGCCTCTTTAATGGGAAGAATTACAAATTCACATGGCAAAGGGTGTGGAGACATGGAGGGGTAATGCATTTGGGACAATATTATTATTTGCCACAACTATTAAACATTCTTTGAAAACATGATTTTTTAACCAGGGCACTATTTTCCTCCTTATGGAGATATCCTAATTTATTTAATCTTTTCTCTATTAGTGGATTTTTATTATGTCCATTGTTTTTTCTGTTATAAAACACAATCACTACTCCTGCTGCATATACAACTTTAAATGCATATTAGATTATTTTAGAATATACTGACAAAGTTCTTGTATATATCACTCTTCAATAGCATATGAGAGTGTTCATCTCACTGTATCATTGTCAACATTATACATTGCAATTTTTTATTTGTTTAAAGACAAGAGAATGGTGGATAAGAAAAACCAGGAGTAGGGCTTTAGTAGAGAAGGGATGGGCAGGTGAAGAGAGAATGAAGGACACTGCAGAGTAGATTTGGACAGGTGTACCCGAGAAGACTGCAAGGCCAATCCCTCTGGAGCTAGACCCTCTTCCCCAGACCATTGTTACGTCTGATACCCAGCGCTCCCTGGGGCAGCAGCTCATTTTCCTCTGAACACCTCTTTATCCAGCCGAGATTTCCTGCTCTGTGATGCATCTAACGTCTTCGTTATTGCTGAGGCCAGTTTGAGCTGGGCCACTGTCCAGAGAGCTCAATCTTCATGCAGGAAAGGTGTGATTTCAGTCGCCTGGGAGATCTTGCAGTTCAGAGCCCAGTTGTCATTCCAGGAAGTGAAATGCCCTTTTGTTCTTTCAACATCCCACAGAAACTCGCCTTTTCGGTGTGCCCCTCGAAGTCCTGCTGGAAGCTGACCGCAAAGCCCACCGCAGTACCCAGGTCCCGCTGTTCCTTCAAGCAGTAAGTTGTCCCCAGATTGGGCTTATTTAGCTGGTGAGAGGCTGCTCTGGGCACCATTGTTGGGAGATGTCTGCCCTGGGGGATAAGAGCATGGACTTTAGATTCAGGAGAGCTGGGTTCAAATTCTGGCTCTGACACATGCTTAAGCTGAGAGACTTGGGGTGAATTTTTGAACCTCTATGAGCCTGCCTTTCAATATCTGTGAAGTGGGGTTCTAGTAAGGGCATTCTTCTTTTAAGATTGAATGAGAAAATACATATTTAAGAAAAAAGCTCTGAGAACAGCGCCTGGCTCATGGAAGTGGCCAAGAAAGCTATTATTTCTTATTCTGAGGGAGACCCTCTAGCTCTTTCCTCTTCTTGGTTTTCATGAAAGACAAATGCACTAGTCTAATTCCACTTTTCAATGGTCACCTGTTGAAATGTTGGTTTCTTTCTCTCATAGCTGCTGTCCTGTTTGGAAGAGAGAGGGCTGGACACTGAAGGCATTCTCAGGGTGCCTGGATCCCAGGCCAGGGTCAAGGTAATGGTCTGGCTTCCTCCACATCATCGAGGCTGCTCCTCCCAGCACCCTCTAGTGTGAATTAAGCCAGGAGAGAATCTAGTTCATGGCATGTCAGTGCTCTGTGTCAGGTCTGTGTGGTGTAGAATTCCAGGAGGGTTTGAAAGAGTGGAGGTGGCACAATACAGCATAGGGATTGAGACCGTGGGCCCTGGAGTCAGACTGCCGACATTTGTTGAGCGGAAGTGACCATTAGGCCATTTAATCCTCATATCAACCCTATGAGGTGGGCGCCATTATTATCCCCACTTTGCAGATGGGGAAACTGAAGCCCGGAGAAGTAGAACAGCTACTTTTACTGGAGCCGTGGGCCAGCTTCTCGTTCATGCTCCTTCTTCCTTCAGATGCTGGAACAAAAGCTGGAGAGAGATTTCTACACCGGCCTTTTTAGCTGGGACGAGGTTCACCACAATGACGCGTCCGATTTGCTCAAAAGGTTCATCCGAGAGCTACCGGCGCCTCTGCTCACTACGGAGTACCTTCCAGCCTTCGCTGTGGTGCCCAGTGAGTGTTCCCTAACCCTTTGCATTTGGGGAGAAGAGCATCTGATGGCCTGGGGTCAAGAGGAGTAGTGGTGGGAAGACAGAACTACCTGTTCCCTGTGACCTCAAGCCGATGGGGGAGGAAGTGTGTGTGTGTGCGCGCATGTGTGCATGTGTGTGATTTCTATCAGGTGCGTGCGTATGTGCACGTGTCATGTGTGTACATGTGTGTTGTATATGCACATGAGTGTGTGTGTGTAGTGTGAAGGAGAGAAGAGGAGAGTGAGATTTGCACACTATGGAACTTATTAGTCCTCACATGGACCAGTTCTCTTCATAATGTCCGTAGGATCCAGCTCATCAGGTTCATCTAAGTGTGCATCTGTGAGCACATGTGTGTGTGCATGTCCATCTGTGTGCACATGTGCAGACTGGCACGCACTGCACAGATCCCTTCTGTATTCTGCACATTTGTGTTCACACCTGGACCTCTTCACAAACCTTAGAGGATAAACACGGTCACTTGCATTTTTCTCAAAAGACTAAAGCAACCTGCCTGTGACCCCGAGGGAAGCCTAGGCACACTCTCTCATTCTCTCTTCTGTTCTCCAAAAAGCTTCAAGCCTCAGGCAGCCTGATTCCCACCCCAGGGCCAGAGGGCAGGGACCTAGAGACATCCTCTCTCGTCTTTGCTTCTCAAGTAGAGCAGATCAGAGCACATCTCTCTGTGGCTTCACAGACTCCACAACCCACTTGGAATAAACCCTCATTCTCTCCCAGCCACAGGGCCCTCCTCGCTCAGGCCCTCCCATCTCTGACTCACCTCCTCCTGGTCCCCCTCCTGGACTCCTCTGTCCCCTCCATTTGGCTGTGAGAGGACCATTTCTTTTCCCTCTTCAGCCTCAGCACTTGCTGCTCTCTCTACCTGGAAATCTGCCCCCGCTCCATCATTTGGCTGGCTGCCTCTTGGCCTTTGGATGTCAGCTCAATGTCAGCGCCTCAGAAAGGCCCTCCCTGACCTGACATGTCTACCCACTAGGCACTGCCTGTCATAATACTCTGTGTTATTTTCTTCTTAGTATGAGTCGATGTCTAAAGATACTTAGGTATTTCTTTGCTTGTTTATTGTCTGTCTTCTACCCCAAAACATAAGCTCCATGAATCTGTCACCTGTTTGTTTCCTTCACCGCTATGTCCCAGGTCCCTGGATGGGAGCTTAGCATCTAATAGGTATTTGACGGTATTCGTTGACTGAGCAAATGAGTGAATGAATGAATGAATTAATGGCACACAGGATCTTAGGGACAAAGCCCTGGGTGCCTTTGTGTCTCCCTACACAGCTGTCCTCCAGGCTCCTTCTAGCTCTCAGCTGATGGGTCTGGTCTGATGAACTCTCTCTCTGAATTCTATTCCTGCCACCGCCCCTTCTCTCTGGAGACCCCGACCTCAGGTGTGGGACAGCTTTTCCTTTTCAACCCTCAAAATACAAAGATTATTAAACCAGTTGAGCTATCATCCATCTCCTCTCCTAAGGGTGGTTGCTGGGCCATTGTGTTTCTGACCCTAGCTATGTCTATCAGTCTGCACATCGGGGCGTGTGTGGGCACACGTGTGTGTGTGTGTGTGTGTGTGTGTGTGTGTGCGCGTGTGTCTGTGCATGCACACATGTGTATTTTTATTCACACCGTATAGAGAGTGAGCCTCGCGACTAGCACGGGTCGGGGCTCTGTCTGAGCTGACACTAGACCAGGAAACAGTTCCAGGCTTATAACGAAGGCTTTCCTGGCTGTCCCTGGCTTCCCAGCTCTGGAATCTCCCAGAGCCTCCCTGGGAGACCTGAGACCGAGTCCTCCCTCTTCCCTCAGACATCCCTGACCTGAAGCAGCGCCTGCAGGCCCTGCACCTGCTCATCCTAATCCTCCCGGAACCCAACAGAAATGCCCTGAAGGTAAAAGTTACCTCCAGCTGCTGCCTCTCCATCATCTCAGCCCACAGCCACAGCGACGGCTCCAAATATGCCCATTCGCTCCTTCATTCATTTAGCAACTCTGCTAGGTGCCAGGGGGCAGTGATGACCAATAGTGATGGCTAAGTCTTTCCTGAGACTTTTCCCCTAAAGAGAGCAGATGAGTTGTGAAAGGACACAGCGTTCACTAGGATGTGTGCTGCCGAACATCAGCTCTGTGTGGGGCTCACAGGTGTCACAGGGAAAAAAGGGTTCTATGTTCAAATAAGATGGGTAAACACATAATTACTGACACAAAGTTAAAGATCATTCTTTCCTACAAGACTCCTCAGAGCTTTTGACCCTTGATGCACTTAAGCTTTGTGAATCTCCAAGTGGGGCTAGAGAGAGCATGTAGCAGTTTTCCAAGATGATTGTTCATGGACCTCTTTTGCTGTAGAAAGCTTTGCACAGCACTGGTGTTCTGTGGGGAATACTCTCTCAGGGAATTCTCACTGTGTATTACAGGAGTGGGTGCTCAGGATGGGCTGGGGCTGGGGCACGGCCTTTGCTGAGCTCCCAGTCCCCTCCTGCCTGTCCTTGGTTCGAACCCCAGATGTACCTCTGGGGTGAGGCTGTGAGGAGGCCCCAGGTCTACTGGACTCCTTGTCTGATTTGGACATGGGAGGCCCCAAGGAAGTACTGGAAACCAGATAGAGCTGGGCTCAAGTGACTTCTCCTCCTTGTGCCTCCTCAGCTTCACTGAAGAGTGAGCCTCTTTGAATTTCTGTTTCCTTTTCAGTAAACAGGATAACAATAGCATTTGTGTGATTGTTTTGGGAATATAAGAGCTAACACATAAGGAATCATAGAGTAGAAGATGCGGAACTTTGTAGGTACTCAATATATGCCCTTCCTTCCTTCCTTCCTTCCTTCCTTCCTTCCTTCCTTCCTTCCTTCCTTCTTTCCCTCCTTCCTTCTTTTTTTTTCTTTCTATCCATCTTCATTCCACCCAACCATCCATCTATTCATCTTTTCACTCTTCTATCCCTCCCTCCTTCCCTTCATCCTTACCAGCTATATGGCCTTGGGCACATTCTCCAAGCCAGTTTCCTTCTCTGTATAATGGGTACAGTAGAACCTACTTTATAGAGTTGTTGAGAGGATACAATGAGATGATAAATGCATGTAAAGTGCTAACTAAGGGACCAAGAACACAAAGAATATTTAATAAATGGCAGCTATTATCATTTTCTCCCTTTCTTCCCATTGCTTCCCTGTTCTTTCCCTTGCCTTTTGGGCAGATGCAGACTCCCCAGATTCAGAAAAAGCAGCCGTCTTGGGATTTGCCATGAAAAGACCCACTTCTCAGGGCTGTGGCTCTTTTCTGCTGCGAGCTGAAGCCTGCCCTGGATGTCTCACTAATCCCTGAGGGAGCAGGGAAGGGGAAGGGTCTGGGCCACATTTTGCAGAGCAGGAAACAGGTCATGGGGTGGGCTGATGGCAAAGCTGGAACTGAAACCCCTATTCCAGCGCCCCCCTCTCCTTCCACATGCCCCCAAGGAGCACAGCAGGGTGTTCTGGGGAGAGCAGGGGCACCAGGGAGGTGCTGAGATTGGAAGGAGGTCCTGTGCTCCCTGCAGGCACTCCTGGAATTCCTCAGGAAGGTGGTGGCCAGGGAGCGGAGCAACAAGATGACTCTGTGGAACGTTTCTACAGTGATGGCCCCTAATCTCTTCCTGCATCGAGGGCAGCCCCCCAAACTCTCCAGGGGCAAGGAGAAGCAGCTGGCAGAGGGGGCAGCCGAGGTGGTGCAGATGATGGTGCACTACCAGGATCTGCTCTGGACGGTGAGTGCTGTGGGCTGCCCGTGAGTGGAGGAAACGGGGTGTCCATCGGGGTGGCAGGCATGAGACGCCGTCCTCCTCTGCTTTATTGCCACTGCCATCC
>JAQQSQ010001945.1:0-11658 GCA_028627145.1 Eidolon dupreanum
GGGAGGCTCTTCTGTATGTCCCGTTGAAAACTGCTGCTTTTATTCTTGGCCTTAGGCTTTCTCTATGGAGCTACTAAAAACAAGACAAAACAAAATAAAAATAAAATAAACAATAAAGCAAAGCAAAACAAAAACAAACAAAACCCCAGACAACCCTAGTGTCTTCCTGACTTGCATCCTTGCTCCTATTTTCACTGAGGACAGACCTTTGGCTGCTTTTGGAGGTGGGGTAAGGTTACGAGCAGGGCTATGAAGCCAGACTCCCTGGGTGCCTTGCACAAGTTTCTTAATTCTCTGTGAGCCTCAGTATCCTCCTCTGTGAAATGGGCATGATAACAGTACCTACCTTATCGGGTTGCTGTGGGGATTATGTGCGAAGTAATGAGTAATACGTGTGAAGCCTTTAGACCAGGCCTGGCATGTTATCAGGTATCGACAAGGTCTGGATTCATCACAGAGGAGAGGAAGGTGGCAAGACTGTCAGTCTCTGAGACTCTCACCTGGAAAACTCGCTTGGATGCAAGGAGCACGCGTGTGTGTGTGTGTGTGTGTGTGTGTGTGTGTGTGTGTGTGTGTGTGTTTGACCCAGAACTCATTTCGGCGGTTAGTGTTGCATGTCTGCCTGTGGCTGCAGAGCCTAGAAACTGAAATCATGAGAGTGGTGGGAAAAACAGGGACAGACACAGGACCAGGGAGAGGGAGGGCATGCAGCCAAGGTGTAGAACCCTGTGAGAGGGTGACAGAGCCAGTCATTTCTGACCTGACAGCTCCTGGCCCCAGTGCTTAGTAGCTGAGTGAACATGGTTAAGTTATCAAAGCTTCAATTCTCTCATCTGCGAAATAGGTTCAAAACTGGGTTCCAAAGGAACCCATTTCCCAGATGAGATTATTTAGCACTTATTCAGTGCTACCTACCTTGACTCTTTTCATTCTTAACAACTCTATGGAGCGGATATGAACATCCTTATTCTACACATGAGGACATGGAGGCTCCGAGAAGTGAATCACTTTCTCAAATCCATACACTTCGAAAGTGGCAGCTGGGATTGGCATCCGGGCAGGCTCCAGAGTCTGGGCTCTTAACCGCCTCATTATGCCGATTAAGTGAATAATAATAAGCCTACACCCCTTATTGAGCTTCTTATTCTGTGACGGCTTCTCTCCTTTAATCCACGTAACAGCCTGGGTTAAATGATGAGCTCCAGTAGATGTGCAAAGACTCTCTTTCCTTGGGTGGGAGGCTGCTTTGTTTTGGAGCAGGGGTCTTCATCCTTGCCTGCACATTAGGTTCCTGCAGGGAACTGGTAAAAAAATATTACCCAGCCCTACCAGAGCTTCTGTCCTGATTCCATTAGGCCCCGGGAAAGAGGGGGACCCTGCATGGGGAGTTTTAGAAAGCACCCTGGGTGATTCTGTATGCAGGATTGACAGTCGTAAGTATAGGGGTTATACCCCCTTCCGAGTGTGGTTCTCAGCCTGAGCTGCACATCAGAATCATCGGGGAGCGTCTAGGTTCTGAGTTCATTGGTTTGATCATCAGCCTTACTCATTGAGCTGATTAATGCTTATTGGAACTTACTAGATGCCAGACACAGCATTTGCCAGACGCAGCATCAATTCATTGAATCCCAGAGTGACCCACTTGTCCTGGTATGCTGGGGATTTTCCACCCAAGAACCTCCTCAGGTCAGATGTGGAAGGACTAGGATGGTTGGCGACCCTACTTAATCCTTCCCTAAACCTTTCTTATTGAAGAAACTCACTTATTTCACAAGAAATCAGCCTTGAGGAAAGTTCTACAGGTAAACCCTTGTTGCAGATGAAGACCAAGGCACCCTATTCAGTTCTCATCAAATGGAAGAATGGTTCTTCCCACCATTCTCATGATTTCAGTTTCTAGGTCCTATAGCCACAGGCAGAGTATTGTTTACACAGTAAATTGTGGTTACAAAATACTATCGCAACTTCTTTCCTCTCAAGGTGACCAGTAAGATTAGGAGGGATTTTTTTGGTCCCCATTTTTCAGAACAGGGAGTGAGGTTCAGGAAGGGTAATGATTTTTCCATGGTCAGTGGCCACCTGTCTCTGATGGGAAATATGATCTTCTGACGCCCAAGCCATTGCACGGCTTCTGTTATGTCGTGTGGAGGATGAAAAATGTCCCCTTGAAGAGGCTTGAGGTTTATAGGCTCTGACATTCTTTGTAGCCTCCAGCAGATCTTGGACCTCCCAGCCTTTTCTCCTGCAGGAGCTGAGAGTCCCACCGTGGACTCCTTTCCCTGGGGGCTCTGGGGTCTGTAAGTTAGAAAAGGCCTTAGTGATTATGGCAGCGGGGAGCTGTTCATTTATAACATTTGCCCTCAGGTCCCCAAAGCCCGCTCCATCCATCGGAAGACATGCATACACCCATGCCAGGCACTGCCAGACTCTGAAAACAGCCTCTTGTTCTCTGGGGAGAGATCTGGACAGGGCTGATGAGGCTGCTGAAATGTCAGGTGAGGAGCGGAGCACTGGGGACGTGCAGGCAGAGAGGCAAGCGTGCACAAAGGATTATTTTAGCATGATCTGGTGTTCTTAGGAGAAGTGGGGAGAGAAATGTGAGACAGGGACGGCGTGGTTTCTCAACTCAAGACAGCTAGAATTTTTTTCCTCCAGAAGAGTGCTCCAGGGAGGAGGGATGGGGTCTTCCCCACCCTGGAGCAGTTCAGCAGCCTCTTTTGCAGGAAGATTTGCATATTTGAAACAGCAGTGCAGGGATTCTTATAGTACATGAGCTGATTTTAAGAGGTACAAGGATACGCTTAAAAAATGTCATATTGTTATACGAATATAATTAGATGAACTATACTATAATTGTGCAGCGAAGTAGAAGTTCACGAGGGTAGGGACTTTTGTCTGTCTTGTTCATGGCTGTAGACTCAGCACCTTGGACATCTCCCTGGCACACAGTAGGTGCCCAATGAATGAATGACTCTCCTAGCACATGTGTGGTTTCACCAGAAAATGGAATTTGAACTTAGGCTTATAGGCTAGATAAGATTTAATTAGGAAGAAATAAATGAGATTGGGGGGAGGGGACGATCCAGGTGGGGAACACACTGTAAGTCAAAGCTGAGAGGCAGGATAAACAAGGCCCACGGCAGCATAAGCTAACAGCTATCAAAAGCTTACTAACAACACCTGGTACTCTGCGAAGCTCTTTCGTGTGTTAACTCATTAAATCCTCATAACAACCCTTGTAACATCTCCACTTTAAAGACGGGGAAACTGAGGCCCAGAACAGTGAAGTATCTTGCCCACGGACAGGCTGTAACCCTGGCTTGGCTGTTTCCAAGAGTCTTTCAAGGTCGAGGGTGTGTCAAGCCCGTTTGGAGGTTTGTGGCAGGTGGAGCGCGTAACCCAGCCCGACCAAGGCCTGCTGCTGCCTCCGCTTGGGAGGCAAAGGCCTGGCGTCCTTTCGGCTCTCCGGCTTGCGGGAGCCCGCTCGGCGCACACCGAGCCTGCTCCCTTTTCAACCCAGCTGCTGTTTTCACAGGTTTCCATTTTTAGCTCCCCGGACTGGAATGCAGTGTTCAATGCACTGTAAACCTCAATGTCAGTTTGATTATAAGAGAGGCGTGTGTGGGCTCCCGTTCTCTCGTTGCCATGTCTAATAATAACCCTCTGGATTCTCTCGCCTCTTTTCTTCCGAGGTCCTCAAAGCATTTCATATGCAATGTCCCATTTAAGCCTCCAGTTCTCAGGGAGGCAGCTGGTGGCTGTCGTTGAAAAGGGCTTCAGCAACTATTCAGTTCTCTTCAAATGGAAAGGGTTACAACATCCTGTCTTAAATGCAGGGGAACCGAGTCACGGGAGAGCAAAGAGAACAGCTCAAGGGAGCTGGTGTTTAACGAATGGCTACTATATGCATCTTATCAAGCCTGGGAGGTGCATCAGTGAATTTTCCTTTTTCATGGATGAGAAAAATGGGTCAGAGAAGACAAGTGACTTGTTCAAGGTCACACAGTTAATAATTGGTAGACTATGTATTTGACCTCTGATTGACCTCCAAGGCCTTTAGTTTCTCTATTATATCATTAAATGGGATGTTGTGGAAATAAAGGCACAGTCAGATCTTAGTTCTCTTGGCTCCCAGACCAAGACAGCCCCTGTCTCTTTCCTTAGAGCTTCATGTGGAGAAACTATAGATTGGACTTCTCATCAGTCATGACCATCTGTCACCTTCTAAAAGGGTATTGAAAGTAGGAAACTGTTTGTTTTTCCTTCTATCCCCATCATTCATTCATTCATTCATGCATGCATGCATGCATGCATACATGGCATGCATCCAGCAAGCATTTACTGCTCCCTTTTCTGTGAGCATGAATGGAATGAAGACATAGTCCTCCTGAGTCTCTTTTCTCCAGGGTCTTGATTTCAGCCCCTGTGCGATCTGGAACAAGTGACTTCACCTCCCTGAGCCTGTGTCCTCATCTGAAGAATGAGGATAATAATGGTTCTGTTTCACAGGGGTGGTTTGGGGGACTACAAGCATCTGAGAGTCAAGGAATGGATCAACCTCAGGGCAGATATGTGGGCTCTTGTACGGAGTGTGTGAGAGATGTTTTGGAGGCAGAAGGATGTGCCTAGTTCAATGTTGCTGGCATAGTTCTGTGAAGATGGTGACTTCCACTGTTAGGCTTAAAGCTTACTCTATCCATGTCCCACACATTAACTGTTTTGGGGAGGTTGGAAAGTTGAATCGATTTAAGTCAACAAGTGTTGGCGGAGCACTTACTTGGTAGAGAGGCTGTGGGGAACTGGATTCAAGTCCTGGCTCTGCAACGTGACAGCTGTGTGACTTGGAACAGTTGATGCACCTCTCTGGACCTCAGTTTTGGCTTCTGTAAATCAGAAATGATAAAGTCTACAGTGTTCTTGTGAGGATTAAAAGTGATGTGTAGAAAGTACTTAGCACAGTGCTTGGCACCTGTTGGTGCTGGGAAATCAATGTTATTACTAACGCAGATAGGTGCTGATTGAGAGTCTGCAGTATTAAGCAACTGAAAACCCGTAGGTTAGGTCTTCAGGTATAGCTGGATCCAGGTGCTCTTATGATCCATGACCTGGTCCCTCCAGACTCCTCTCAGCTCTGCTTTCACTTGTGTTGGCTTTGTTCCCAGGAAGGCCCTCTCTTCCTGGTGGCAAGATGGTCCCCAGTAGCTCAATACAGCAAAATCCTTGGCTTCGAGTCTTATTGGACCGACTTGGTTCATGTCCCATCCCTGAACCAATCATTAATTGTTCATGTCTGGGGCATGTTCTTGCCTTGTGCTAGGGGGTGGGATCATCAGTCTTAAACAAACCTTGGGGAGTAAGAGTGGGAGGGGGCAGTTTCTCCACAGGAAAGTTTATGTTCTTTTACTATGAGAAGGGGAATGGGTGCTGGACAGGTGTGTTTAGAATGAGTTCTCCCATGAGCAAACTAGAAATGAGGATTTGTGTGCAAGTAACTTATTAGAAAATGCTTAGGGCAGAAAATGGTAAGGGAGTAGGGAAAAGAGGATGAAGAAAGGGGAGGAGGTCAAGTCAGTGTGTGATTTCAGGTGAAGTCCCAGCTTTCGCCTGCTCCTGTGTGGGTCTCTGGAGTGTAAATTACACCCCAGAGTATGTTGTAACTCAAGGCACAGAAATTGGGCATTTGTACCCATGAACCAGTCATTGGTAATGAGCTCCCCTGGGTGTAGGAGTTCCCAGGGACTTTTCCAAACAGGGGACACAGCAACAGCAGCTCAGAGACAGCACTCTGGAGAAGGTCACAGGTGTGAGGCTTGGGCAGCAAAGCACACAGAAGCTCAAGGGATGCAAGGAGAATCTGGTGGCCACTATTTTGGGGAAAATCACAGCTTTCAGGAACAGAAAGAGATGGAGGAGGAGTGAAGGAGAGGAGGCAAGGGACTGGGAAAGAGTGGGCACCAGTGAGAAGGCGGGGTAGATGAGATGGTCGGGGTCAAGGAGGAGAAATCAAGAAGCAGCCCCCTACTTCCCATTTTTCCTCCTACTCTCACTACCAATGACAATAGCCACTGTCACAGTGTCCCTTATAGTCCTCAGCAACTTGTTGAGATCTCACCGTGTAGAAACAAGTGGGGAAGTGATTCAGCAAAGGGCACAGGCAGCAGAGAAGCCAGAAGGGCCGCCTCAGCCCTCTGCTAGATGAATGAGGATGGCATGAGGTCACTGGGCCCAGGGAGCCCTGGGTACCTGCCCATTCCGAGGCTGACTCTCCCGCAGCTAGAGGTCTGGAGGATCAGAAGTCCCTCGGGCTCATTTAGTCTCTAACTGCCTCCTCCCTACCCACCTCTCACCCCTCCAATGGCCTCCCTATTCATCAGGAGCACCTACTACCTTCGCTGTACCAGCTTTCCATCTGTCACCGTCTTCCCCGAGCCATCTGTCGTTGGAGCTTTCTGCAGAGGGAGCTGAGAGGCAATGAAGGAGAAGTAAGTGAATGTGCCAGGCCAAGTCAGCAGCTTTGTCTTTGAGGTCGTGGCTGCTGCTCTGCTAATTATTTTGAGGGTGATGAGATGGTTCAGGCCAAGGCTGATAAAATAATAAGTCATTTATTGAGCACTTGCTATGTGCCAGGCCCTGTGCTAAGTGGCCCACAAGCACGATCTCATGTTATCATATCTAACAGACCGAGGAACTGGCATACTAGGACTTTTTTGGTTACAAGTACTAGAAACCCAAGCCAAACTGGCTCGAGAAGAAAGAGACTTTTTGGCTCTTAAGATTGCAAAGTCTAGGGGAGTTAGGCACAGCCAAATCCAGGCGTTTAAATAATATTACCAGTCTCTTTCCATCTTTCTGCTCTGCTTTCTTTTGTGTTGACTTCCCTCTCAGGCAGCTTCTCCGTTCCCTTCCCTTCGGTGATGGCAAGTTGGCCTTTAGCAGTTAAAGGGGTGCCAGTAACCAGCTCAGCAAACCCATTGGGAAGAGAAGTTCTTTTCCAGTGGTGTCTCATTGGACCAGCTTGGGTCTTATGTTAATTTCTGAGCCAATCACTGTGGCCAGGGATGGAATTATCTGATTGGCCAGGCCTTGATCATGTGCCCACATTTGGAGCCGGGAGTGTAGTTAGCTTCATCTGAAACACATAGGCTGAGAATGAGGCAGTGGTGGTTCTCCAAAGGAAAAACCTGTGTATTCTTAACAGATGAAGGAGACTGAGTCTGGGGAAGGATAGATAAGAGATTCAGGGTCCACTCGGGGTTTGCGTTGTTATTATTCTCATTATATGAATTTAGAAAACAGCTTCAGCAGATAAAATCATTATCTCAAGGTCATACATCTAGTAAGTGACAAGGTAGTGACTGGAAACCAGTCTGATTCCAGGGTCTGAGAACCTGGCCACCACCCCAGGGTGCTGCCTTGATGAGAGAAGACGTGGCTCCATTGTTGGAGTTTCTGGAGGGCTGCAGCATTGCCTGTATCAATAAATATTGATTAATTTTTTGGGAACACATTTTGATTAAAAGTCAGGAAGCTTGAGTTCTACTTTCTGCTGCCAGTTGTTGGATATATGTCCTTGGGCAAGAATGTAACGGAACCCCAGTGTCCTCATCCGTGTTCAGGGCAGAGTGGGATGCCCTCTGCTTACTTCATAGGGTAGATGCTTGGATGTGAAAATACTTCTGCGTCTGCTGTTTCTTCTACTTACTGTGACTTTTCTTTCAGGCCATTAGATGTCCCCTCCTCTGTGCTATTGCAATGATATATTTATGAGTCTATTTTCCCCTAAGGGCATCATTCATTCATTCATTTATTCATTACTTCAATAAAGATTTTTGAATACCTACTATATACTAGACATTGTGTTACATATTGGTTTATTCATCTGATGGCTGGCTCATAGTAGGGACTGGGTAAATTTTGGTTGAACTGAACCTTCCCGTCATCCTCCCAGTTTACCAGTCAGTGATGGCCTTGATGACCTCCTGCCCTCTGCTCCTTGTTACTGTTAACCAAACCGCTAGAGATGTGTCCTAACTGTCACAGTACAGCTGAAAAGTGTCGCAATGTGGATTTGGGGGGAACATGTATTAAAAACCTCAGGAATGAGAGAGAAGAGAATCAAAGGCATTAAGAAAAGACTGCTTGGGCAGGAAGGTGATCTCACTGATAGGCATCTGTGGAACTTGCTGTCTTGGACAGCTTTCTGGGAGTCCCAGAGGGAGCCCATGGTCCAGGCTGGGCACATCCCAGGTACCTGGATTGAGCCCTCATCAAGGCACCAGCAACATATGCCCACTTTCAGAATTGCTATGAAGCACCGAGCGCCTCCCGCTCCTTGCTTTTTAACAGGATGTCTTCTATCGCAGCACGCCTGTCTCACCATTGTAGACTGAATATGTTCAAGGAAGGTAACTGTCTCTTTAGTCCTCAGGTGGTTAGATCAAGAGAAACTGTACACAAGAGCTGTACGTGTGGAATTTCATCCAAGAAGCCTGACCCATGCTGAGACCTGATTTGGACAACAGGACCCTGAGCTGAGCTTGGTGCTTCTAGAGGAGATTTGCAGGAGTCCTCAGAAGGAAGCGAGGATGTGTTGCTTGTGTATAATCTGCACCATGAGGGAAGACTGTAATCATTTTAAAATATGTCCTCACATTCTTTGACACTCCTTCAATCAAGAGGTGCAGTCTGTGGTTTCTTAAATCTGTGTCCTTCGTGGCAACCTAGATGAAAAATGTAGTGGAGGTGACACGGTATTACTTCTAAGGCTAGGTTAGAATAGAAAGGCATGCAGCCTCTGCTAGTTTCTTTTGGGACTCTCCCTCTGGGAGCCGTCGGCCAAGAAGTAAAGCCAAGAAGCAAGGCTACCCTGCAGGCACCATGTAAAGAGAGCGCATAAAGAGGAAGAGATGTCCAGAGAGCCCCAGCTGTTCTCGCCCTCAGTTGTCTGAGTCTTCCCAGCCCAAGTGCCAGACGTGCGAGTGAAGGAAACCCAGCCAGAGTGATTACAAGCGCAGGAGAGATCCCAAGTGAAAGCTGCCTGGCCAAGCCCAGCCAACCCTCGGATTCAGGAGCGAAATGAATGACTGCTATTGCTTTAAGCACTGTTTTGGGAGCTTTGTTACACAGCAATAGATAACCAGATCCCCCTATCAGGAGCAGCGGTGATGGCAGTGTTTCTTAGAGAGGCCCCCACTGTGGACTCCAGGGTTTTCATTCAAGCCTCCGACACTTATTCTGCAAGTTTTAATGCTGGTGCTTTCTTGGTCTTACCAGAAAGTATCAAAGGAAGTTTCTCTGACAACAATGAGGACTCATAGTCCTTGCTCACGTGGTCCTGATATGATTGCAGTGCTGAGAAGGGGAGGTCGTGTGCTCAGACCATGAGGAAAACTAACCAAGTTCGCTTATCAGCAAAGAACGTCCCATTACCTCACAGCTGCCATCCGGTCACATGGCAATGAGATGCCATTGATTCCAGGGCCCACTCCCATTTCATCAGTGTGACAGTGTGCACCTCGGAATGATGATCTCAACCATAAAATGGGGATAATAGTGTCTATCTGGGATTGGCCGAGGGAAGTCCCCAGCACCGCTCCAAGCCCATGGTAGACTCTCAGTAAGCAGTGGCTGTCAGTGCAGAGGTGTGTCATTCTGTGGACCCTGCATGTGAAGTGGATGCAGTGTAGTGAGTCATGTACTGAAACCCCAGAAAAACCTCGAACCAGATCAGAGAGAGGAGGCCCGAGAAAATGGCTCAGCCGACGCAGTGCCGGGACCTCATGAAGAGCAATGCATCAGAAATGCTTTGGCTACTTGAGTGAAAAAAAAAAAATCAAATTAAACTTTGCATCTGGGACTTGGGCTGCTCTAGCTCAGAAACGATGTCAGCTTCACTGAACAGGGCTGCGGCACTCTCTTTAGCCCCAGGAAAGCCGGGAACTGCCAGGGGGCTTGTTGTGTTCTCCTGAGGCTGGTCTCTCTCCAGGACACGGTATTTAAGTCTCTCAGGTGGTTCCTTGCAATAGCAGCTGTTTGTTCCTTGCTCTATCTTTGGGCGAAGCCCTGCTCTCCCAGAAAGGGGCATTGTTTATACCAGGTCTCCCTCCATCCTCAGAGAAAGCCAGGGAGGGATGGAGGATGAGGATGTTGCAGGAAAGCAGCAAAGAAGGACTAAATTTTTTTTTTTTTTTTAATTTCTAGCTGCAGAATGCTTTCATCTTACCATGAACTCTAACATGGAAAGCAGATCTTTAAAGGAGCTTCCTGGTATAAATACTTTGAGGAGCATTTTTTGTGATATCTAGTAAAGCTAAATTAACACGGACAACCTTGTGTGACCCAGCAATTCCACTTGTCGGTATATCCCTAGAGAACCGGGTCTCAAGCTTCAGTGGGCAGATGAAGAACCTGGGGTCTTATGAAAATGCAGATTCTGGTTCAGTAGATCCTGAATGGAGCCAGAGATTCTGTATTTCTGGCCAGCTCGCAGGTGCTGCTGATGTTCAGACCACAGGGAACTGTTCTCTAAACTTTCCTTTGGCTCTGACTGCCAGTAAGAAATACATTCTAGATTGAAACCCAGTATACACTTATCTATAATTGAAACAAAAGTTTTATGAAGCAATATGTACCCTTGCTAGATGATGTACTCTAATAGTTTCTCTTCTCTTTTGGGGCAGGAAAAAAAAAAAAAAAGAAAAAAGAAGTGTTGACCACAAAGCCACTGAAATGATTTCATTATTCACCAGTGGGTCCCAAGCCATGCTTTGAGAAACAGAACCCTAGAGAAATTCTTATACACACAGACCAGGAAACAGGAAGGCTCACTGATGCATTGTTTGTAATAATAAAAAAATTTGGAAAAAGCGAAATAAAAGAAACAACAACCCGAAAGATCCATCCACAGGAGAATGTATCAGTACATTGGTGATATATGCATACAGTGGAACAGTGAAAATAAATGAATTTGAACCAAGTGAATCAGCATTATTTGAAAAGAAGCATTAAGTGAAAATACAATTGTGGAAGAATACATGTTATAGGATACCATTTGTATATTGTTTAGAAATGAGCTAGAAAAATTCTGTTTGTCATTTAGGAATTCATACATAGGTAGTAAAGGCACAGAAGCATAGAAGGGCGGGATTAACACCCCATTCATGGGCGTGATTGCCTCCTGGGGGGAGTAGGGTGGCTTCGGGCTTCATTAGCAAAAGTAAAGCTTCATTTCCCAAGATGGGCGATGAGTCCTTGGTGCTCATTATATTAGTCTCTATCCTTTTTTATAGGCTTGAGGCCATTGGTAATAATAAAATTTAAAAGAGAAAGAAGAAAGGAGGAGGTTCCTGGATTGAAATTTGTAGGGGGGGTTGTATTAATTCCCTCTGACTGCCATAACAAATTACTAAAACCTTGGTGGCTTACAACCACAGAAATTTATTTTTGCACAGTTCTGAAGACCACAAGTCTGACCTTGAGGTGTCCAATTTGTTCTCACTGGAGGCTCTGAGGGAGAAACGGTCCCATGCCTCTCTCCCATGCTTCTGATGACTGCTGGCCACCCTCGGCATTCCTTTGGTGCAGGGTTTCATTATTCCAATCTCAGCCTCTGGCTTCACACGGTTTTGTCTCTATGTTTCAAACCTGCCCCTCCTTTCT
>JAQQSQ010001946.1:0-11657 GCA_028627145.1 Eidolon dupreanum
GAAAGTTTTCAATCATTATACTTGAAATAGATTTTAAATTCCTTGCCATCTCTCTTTTTGGTATCCCTATGATGCGAATATTGGTATGCTTAATGCTATCACAGAGCCCCTTAAATTATTCTTATTTTTGGATTCTTTTTTCTTGTTGCTGTTCTGAATGGTGTTTCCTGCTACCTTATTTTCTAAATCACTGATTTGATCCTCTGTTTTATCTAATCTACTATTAATTCCTCCTTTGTTATTTTTCATTTCAGTTATTGTATTCTTCATTTCTATCTGGCTCTTTTTTTATGTTTTTTTTATCTCCACTTTTATGTTTTCTATTTCTTTGTTAGAGTTCTCGATGAGTTCCTCTACTCTTCCCCTAAGTTCATTGAGCATCCTTATAATAAATGTTTTGAATTCTGCATCTGGTAGATTGCTTGTCTCCATTTTGTTGAGTTCTTTTTCTAAAGCTTTCTTCTGTTCTTTTGTTTGATACAGGTTTCTTTGTCTTCCCATTTTGGTTGTCTACTTGTGTTTTTTCTAAGTGGTAGGTACAGCTGCTGCCTCCTGGTCTTAGTAGAGTGGCCTTATGTAGCAGGTATGCTGTGGGGCCCAGTGGCAGTGTCTTCCTTGGTCACCTGAACTGAGTGCTCCACGTATGTCCTTGTATGGATTGTGTATGCTCTCTTGTTGTATTTGAGCCTTGGTTGCTGTTTGCTCATCAGTGGGAGCAAACTTGGGCTGATTAGTTGTGATGACTGGCTGTGACCAATGGAGGAGCTGTTGTGCAGAGGCTGACCCTACAGAGCAGGATTCTATTTAGCAGGGCTCTGGTGCCTGTCCTGTCTGCCCTTTGGATGTGTTGTCCTCAGATTTGACCCTGGGTGGTGCTCCAGCTCAGATGGAAGCTGGCCACCATGCAGGTGGGGTCTCCTGGGAGGGTCCCTGCCCCAGGCTAAGTTCAGCTGCAGCCTGTGCCCTGCCCAGGCCACCTGGCATGAGCCACCAAGCAATCCAGAGATGGCTGTCACCCATGCTGGGCTTAGAAATACCTCGAGAGGTCAGGTTGCAAACAGAGGCCACCTGCCACCAATACTGGACTTGTGACTGTTCAACAAGAGGTATGGGGCATATTGAGGCCAGATGCAACTTGTTTAGGTTTCGTGAAACTTTGAGAGAATTTTGGAAAGTCTGCAGCATGAGCCAAGACAGGTCGTTTGTATGGAAAATCAACCAGAAGCGGCTTGGGCAGGCCTGCAAGTTGGGAGGTGTAGGATCTCAGGGAGTTACTAAGCTGGAGCAATTTGTATTAGCTATGTTGCCAGAGACTCAGATATGGCGGCCACCTTGGTCTGCAAGCCAAACAAGAGAGAGGTCAACAAAGAGACAATGTCCTTTGCTAGCACACACTTCTGTCTGGGAGAAAGCTTGCCCTTCAGCCCTCCCCCTGAAGCCAAACAATTCAGTTCTTCTTCATATGTCCCTGGCACCTTTTGAGCTGCTGCCTCAGTGCTGGAGCTCAGAGCAAGTGAGTTGTCACTCAGTAAGTTCATGTGAGACCCTGTAAGAGGAAAGCCTGGGACTCCCTCAGCCCTACATCTCTCTCAGCCACAATCTCCACTGGTTTTCAGAGATAGAAATTTTGGGACTTCTCTTCCTGGCACTAGAACTCTGGGCTGGGAGCATGGTGTGGGGCCAGGATCCCTCACTCCTCTGGGAAGACCTCCACAGCCAAGATATTTCTCCCAATTCTCAATCACCACATGCAGGAGTGAGATTAGCCCATTTGGTATCTTCGCCCTTCCATCCAGTCTCAAAATGGCCTCTTCTGTGTGTCCCTAGTTGTAGGACTTTTGTACAGTAAGACTTCAGGAAATTCACAATGATGGCTATTCTGTAGTTTAGTTGTAATTTTAATGTGGTTGTGAGAGAAGACAAGCACAGCATTTACCTACTCCATAACCTTGACTGAAACTCCAAAAATTTATTATTTTTTTTAAGGAAAAAAAGAATACATACAAAATTAAGAATAGAAAGAAACTTCTTATTACAGGTTTAAAAATCTACAAAAAATATTTATAGTATGTACTACAAAATGTACTCCAAAATCTATAACATATTTAATTGAAATTTTGAATGATTCTCTTTAAAATAGAACAAAGAAGGTGCTTAAGACAACCATTTATTTTCCTACAATCCTATTGATTTATGGGGCACTCTCATTCTGTGAGGTTTCTTTAAGCTTTGAATTTCATGTCATCCAGAATAAACTACATGCTCTGTGTCTGACAGAAAGATTGCACATTGTATGTTAGTGTTCATTTCTCTTACCTCCCCCAAGCAATCATTTCCAAATTTCTCCTAATTAAGTAAAAGATACCCATTCTAGTCATTCTCTATATCTCACTCTCTCCAAGTTGAAGGAGATTGGTCTGATTTTCCTGGATTTAGTGGACATATCTTTCTCCATCTGACTATGTCTTTGAAGCATGAAGAGTATCCTCACCAAATCACACACAAAAATTTTTTTTCAAGCAAAATTTTTTTAAGATTTTGTTTGATAAGTATTGACATTCTTTGTTGGTCCTAATGTACTTTAGACCTCCAAATCAGAAAAAGTAGTTTAGATCTGCTGCCTTGATGTAGTTCACATCTAAAAGTATAAATACAGAAATTTAACATTATTTATTAATTAATTTAATGTGATATTTTTCCAAGCATAGACCTAGTAAATAACAGTCATATAACCAGACCACATTAAAAATGTTATTCAAAATTAATAACAAAAACAGTTTTATCTTTGAGTAATTTTGAATCATTACTAAATCATCATGACTAATTAAATCTATCCTTCTTCAGTGCTTTATACCACAGTAGAGAGACGAGAGATAGAGAGGAAAGGGAAAAAATACAGAGGAAGAGGAGAGAGAAACATGGAGGGAGAAAGGGGCGAAAGAAGAGAAGAGAGAGAAGCTACAGAATCATTTAGACTAGAAAGATGTAATTTTATATACAGTTTTATTTCAAAATCAATGTTCAGATAGAGTTACAATGCAATTATTTTAAATGGGAAGCTCTGCTCTACCTCATTTTACAACTGAAGAACCAAAGTTCTGTTGGGATCACCTTGATTAAAAGTCATTCTGCTGGCTGAAACTATGAAGTTAGAAGTTATAGGATATTTCTAGTACCTGTGCAGATGTCTTACACATGGATTGAGCCTATGTTAATATATATTCTGCAACGTTTAGCAATCAAAAGAAGAAGAAAGACTATGAATATAGCATTTAACACCGATATTCCCTTTGTCTCCAAGAAAGCTAAGAGAAAAAAATGAAATGCACAAATTGATTTACACACACACACACACACACACACCATGCAAACTCATCTCTTAAAATCTAGAAACAAAAGGCTAAGAAAAAGGAAAAGAGTAGATTGAAATGTAATGTTGTAGCAGATTCGCTTTTCTTTCCATATTTCAATTAGGTTGTTGTTTACAACTGAATATTGGAAAACCTTCATATCTAAGTTGCATTTCCCAGCACCAATGCAAATTATTCCTTTACATTTGTTTAATACTTTACAACAGTATGCATTGCATTGAGACTTTGTAAAACACTGTGTTACATGTAAAACTTTGATGTCAAAAAAAAAAATTCCAGGATCAAAGTTTTTCCTGATTTGGACATAAATCTCAGATAAAATAAAGTGATAATAGTCTGGTCAGGAGGAAGCAATCTGGTACAAATGCTTTTGATTTGGTGTTACATACGTGGTTGGTACACTACCGGGTTAATTAATCATTTCTTTGAACTTTCATATTCTGCTGTCACTAGGTTAAGAGTAAATGCCAGTCACTGCTCCTCAGTTTGACATTCATTTTTCGTTCTAATATTTTATAAATAGAAAGAAAAGAGAAAAATTGTAACTCTGAGAAACACAATGCAGACAAAGTTCACAATGTGAAGAAATTCACAGACACAATTTAACATGTTTACTATTATTAATTGGAAAGTCTTATCATAAATAAAGGAGTGATTGAATTTGTGGTTATTTTTTTGTGGTTGTTGAAGTTAATTTGAGTGTCAACTGCTGTAATTAATGTACTTATAAATGTGAAGTTTGGCAGTCTGAGCTTGAATCACAGCTCCTCCAATTACCAGCTACTTGAACTTGAGCCACTTACATGACCGCTCTAAGCCACGGTTGCTTCATTTGCAAAATGGAGATGTACATAGTTTCCCTTATATAAGATGGTAATAAGCATTAATAAGATAAAAAATTGTAAAATATTTTATGGGAATTGTGCAATATTTCATACTCATAATTAATTATTGCATCAAGAGATTTCAAACATATTCATCAACAGAAGGAATGTTAGTTTGTTCTGAGGAATTATAGGGATTCTATAGAAGAAGGTAAGGAGACAGACTAACCTGAGATTCTATATCCCCTGTTTCAGATAAGACAATTCCACTCTTCTTTTATGCTTTTTTTTTTTTTTTATGGAGAGTTTTAAAAATATTTAAAAGTAGGTTAGGGGAAACATAGTGGAGTGAGAGACGTCTCCAGATCTCTCCCCTTGAAACAGCAATTAGCTGAACATATAAAACTCAACAAAAAAACACCCAAACTGCACACCAGCACATTTGAGTGTGAAATGTGTGCATAAGAGCTACCACAGGTCAGAACCTTGGTTGTCGGGTGGTGGACTGGGAGAAATAAAAAAGCTGCCTCTTGCAGTTGCTCAAACTCCCTGTAGGAGGAGAGGGAGGGAAGGAGAGGTAGCTAGTTCCCTGAATAGCCCAGTCTGGGAGTGCTGTGACTCCATGTGGCCAACAGCAGAGCCCAGTCATCAGGGAAGAAAGCAGAGAAGCAGGACAACAGAGAAACAACAGTTGTTTTTTACCAGATGCAGATGCAAAACAAAGGCTGAGCCGCAGCCCCCAACCCCCAACCCAGAGGGCCCCTTCCCCCATATTCTCCAAGACGGAACACCGTAGAGCCCCAGGGGAATCTGACTAAATGCTACCGAAACTGTTGCTAACACTAACAGGGACTGAAACTGAGGGTAGTGATTAAACATCTACAAGAAAGAAAAAGGGCATTATTAAGGCTTTATATGAAGCAGGGATCCAAGAGTCTTAAACACCACCTACTGAAAACCAAAAGAAAAGCATCTTCTTTACAACACACTAATGAGATATATTTATATAATAAATCTTCTTTCTGGAAAAAGGCAAAATACACTTTCATCAATGCCCAGGTGGAGAAATAGTCCATTAAACATCAGGAACAACCAAGGTGACAAGGAATCTCAGAAGGAAAGAGAAAAATCTCCAGAAAATAAGCTTACAGACATAGAAATATGAAATTTAAATGACAGGGAATTCAGGATGGTACTTCTGAAAAAACTCAGTGAGTTCCAAAATGATTCATATCAACAATTTCAGGAATTGAAAAAACAACTAGATGAGCAGAATGAGTTCTTTAGCAAGGAGATCAAAACCCTTGAAAAGAACAGAATAGATCTTGTGGAGATAAAAAAAATGCAAGAGTTGAAAAATAAAATAGCAAGTTTGGGTAGTAGAGTAGATCAAATGGAGAAAAGGGTCAGTGATATCAAAGACAAAAATTTAGAAATATATCAGAAGAAGAGAGAAACCAAAGAATGAAAAATAATGAAAGAGAAACACAAGAACTAGCTGATACCATGAGGAGAGGAAACATAAGAATAATGGCCATTTCCAAAGGCAAGGAAAAGAAGCAGGGACTAGAAAACATTTTCAGAGTAATAGTTGACAAGAATTTCCCAAATCTAAGGAATGAGCTGGCGCTTAGAATTCAAGAAGTCAACAAAACACTCAATTACCTCAACCCAAAAAGGCCTTCAGCAAGACACATTGTATTAAAATTGTCAAAAATCAAGGACAAAGACAGTATTCTCAGGGCAGCCAGAAAGAAGAAAAGGGTAACTTATAAAGGAAAACCCATTAGATTATCGTTGGACTTCTCAACACAACCCTTATAAGCCAGACAGGAGTGGAATAAAATATTCAAAATATTAACTGAAAGGAACTACCAGCCTAGAATAATGTATCTGGCTAAGCTATCCTTTAAATGTGAAGGAGAAATTAAGACCTTTCCAGATGTACAAAAATTGAGGGAATTCTCTACTACGAAGCCTGCACTACAGGGAATACTGAAAGGGGTCAGCTTAACTAAAACAAAATGGAAAAAAAATACATAATTAGGAGTAAAATGACTATCAGGCAAATAGAAGCAGAGGAGTGCAACCCTTACTAAGAACAGCTTAAACTATAAGAAGAGAATTTCTGTATCGAGATAGTAATGAATGTTCAGCATACATAGAGACAAATTAAGACAACAATGACTAAAAAGGGGAGAATTCAAAGATCCAAATTCGCAAAAAAGAATAGAAACAAGGTACATGCAGAAGAAAATGGGTGACTGTATATATATATAACTATCCTTTACATATTTGGAATGGTAATTAAACACCAAAGATTTTGAGCCGAAGTATATAACATAAAACAAGAACCACAGGGAAAACCCACAAAAGCCAACCAAAATAAAGAAAACAGAAACACAAGGACAAAGAAACAATGGAAACATCGAGCTACCAGAAAGCAAAAGATAAAATGGCTATAAGAAGACCTCATATTTCAATAATCACCTAAATGTAAATGGACTGAACTCACTAATAAAAAGGCACAGAGTTACAGAATGCATCAAAAAACAAAACCCAACCATATGCTGCCTCCAGAAGACACATCTCAGTTCCATGGACAAATATAGACTCCAAGTGAAAGAATGGGAAATGATATTTCAAGCAAATGGCATTCAGAGAAAAGTGGGAGTAGCAGTACCAATATCAGATGAAATAGACTTCACAATAAAAAAGGTAAAGAAAGATACTGAGGGACACTTCATAATGATAAAGGGAATCATGCACCAAGAAGACATAACACTTATTAATATCTATGCTCCCAATCAGGGAGCCCTGAAATATGTAAAGCAATTACTAACAGAACTAAAGAGAGAAATAGACCAAAACACTATGCTAGTAAGGGACCCAAATATCCCACTGTCAGATATGGACAGATCATCCAAACAGAAATTCAATGAGGAAATAACGTCCTTAAATGACACATTAGACCAAATGCACATAATTGAGGTATACAGAGCCTTCTATCCCAAAACAGTTGTTTATACATTCTTCTCTAGTGCACATGAAACAGTCTCAAAGAGCAACCACATACTGGGACACAGATATAGCCTCAACAAATAAGAGGGTTGAAATTATACTAACCATATTCTCTGATCATAATGCTTTGAAACTAGAGATCAACTGCAAAAAGAAATCAGGAAGAACCACAAATACATGGAGATTAAGCATCATGCTAGTGAAGAATAACTGGGTCAGAGAAAAAATATAAAGAGAATTCAGAGATACAGAGAAATGAATGATAATGATAGTACAACATATCAAAATGACTGGGACACGGCAAAAGCGGTCATAAGAGGAAAGTTCATATTGGTACAAGCCTATCTCCAAAAACAAGAATGAGCCCAAATAAACAACCTAACACTTCATCTTAAAAAACTGGAAAAGGAAGAACAATTGAGGCCTAAAAGTAGCAGAAGGAAAGAAATGATCAAAATCAGAGTAGAAAAAAATGAAATTGAAAACAAAAACAATAGAAAAAAATCAATGAAACAAAAAGCTTGTTCTATGAGAAGATTAATAAAATTGAAAATCCCTTGGCTAGACTCACTAAATAAAAAAGAGGAAGGACACAAATAAATAAAATCAGGGATAAAAGAGAAGAAATTATGACAGACATCACAGAAATACAAAGGATCATACAAGAATACCGTGAAAAAGTATATGACACCAAATTTAATAACCTGGAAGAAATGTACTAGTACTTGGAAAAATACAACCTTCCTAGACTGAATCAATAAGAACTGGAAGATCTAAATAGACTGATCAGCAGTATGGAAATTGAAACAATCATCAAAAATCTACCAAAAGGTAAAAGTCCAGGACCAGATGGCTTCACCGGTGAATTCTACCAAACATTCAAAGAAGATTTAATACCTATTCTCCTCAAACTCTTCCAAAAAATCGAAGAGGAGGCAATACTTCTCAACTCATTTCATGAGTCCAGTATTACCCTGATAGCAAAACCTGATAAAGATAACACAAAAAAAGAAAACTACAGACCAATATCTCTCATGAACACAGATGCAAAAATCCTAAATAAGATACTAGCAAACTGAATACAGCAAGATATTAAAAAGATTATACACCACGATTGAGTGGACTTCATCCCAGGGGCACAGGGATGGTTCGACATATGCAAATCGGTTAATGTGATTCACCACATAAACAAATGAAAAAATAAGAATCATATGATCATGTTAATAGATGCAGGAAAAGCCTCCGACAAGATAAAGCATCCATTTATGATCAAAACACTTAACAAAATTCGTATGGAAGGAAAGTACCTTAACATAATAAAAGCTATCTATGACAAACCCTCAGCCAACATTATATTTAATGATGAAAAAATAAAATCCTTTCTTCTAAGATCAGGAACAAGACAAGGCTGTTCACTATTGCCACTTTATTCAATATAACATTGGAGGTCCTAGCAAGAGAATCAGGCAAGAGAAAGATATAAAAGGTATTCAAATAGGAAATGAAGAAGTCAAACTGACATTATTTGCCCATGACATGATTCTCTATATAGAAAACCCTAAAGACTCCACAAGAACACTACTAGAAACAATAAGCAAATACAGTAAAGTGTCTGGATACAAAATTAACTTTCAAAAATCCATAGCATTCCTATACTCTAACAATGAAGTGTCAGAAAAAGAAGTGGAAAAAATAATGCCTTTTGCAATTGCAACAAAAAGAATAAAATACTTAGGAATAAATTTAACGAAACATGTGAAGGACCTATGTAATGAAAACTATGAGATCTTATTAAAAGAAATTGAAGGAAGAAGATACAAAGAAATAGAAAGATATTCTACATTCTTGAATTGGAAGAATCAACATATTTAAAATGCCCATATCACCTAAAGCATTATACAGATTTAATGAAATCCCCATCAAAATCCCATTGGCATTTTTTTTAAAGAAATAGAATAAAAATCATCAAATTTGTGTGGAAGCACAAAAGACCCTGAACTGCCAAAGCCATCCTGAGAAAAATAACGAGGCTGGAGGCATCACTCTACCTGACTTCAAATTATACTACAAAGCGACAGTAATCAAAACGGCATGGTATTGGCAGAGAAACAGACACATGGGCTAGTGGAACAGAATCAAGAGTCCAGAAATAATCCCATATTTACATGGGCAAATAATTTTCAACAAAAAAGCCAAAAACATACAGTGGAGAAAGGAAAGTCTCTTCAGTAAATGGTGCTGGGAAAACTGGAAAGCCACCTGCAAAAAAATAAAACTAGACTGTTGTCTATCACCACACACCAAAATTCACACAAAATGGATTACGGACCTGAATATCAGACCTGAAACAATAAAGCATATAGAAGAAAACATAGGAACTAAACTCAAGGACCTTGGACTTAAGGAGAATTTTATGAATTTGACCTCAAAAGCAAGAGAAGTAAAAACTAAAATAAATGAATGGGACTACATCAAATTAAAAAGCTTATGCTCAGCAAAAGAAATTGTCAACAAGGTAAAGAGAAAACCATCTTAAAGGGAAAATATAGTTGCAAGCAACACTTCCAGTAAGGGCCTAATATCCAAAATATACAAAGAACTCATACAGCTCAATAACAACAAAAAACAAATGATCCTATCAAAAAATGGGCAGAGGACCTGAATAGACACTTTTCCCTAGAGGATGTGCTGGCTAGAAAATTAGTTTGGCTATCATCCATGGGAACATAATGCTCTAACAATAAGCTTTCTGCTTCTGTACCCTCCACTTACACAACCGACCTGTGGGTTGACAGTAAAAAGAAAAATAGACTTGTATGTTCAAATGGGATGAATAATGGGGTTTAGGGGTTAAAAACCCTGTACTTCTACATTTCGAGACGGCTTAATTTGGGATCTGTGTACCCCTGGCAGACCCAGCTGGCTGAATAAAGAATGTGTTTCCTATAATTCACTGATTTCTGGTAGTCTGTATGTCTATCGGGGGCTGGCAGCTACAAGAAGGATATACAATGGTCAACAAATATATGAAAAGATACTTAGCATTGCTAGCTATTAGGGAAATGCAAATGAAAACCACAATGAGATACCATCTCACACCTGTTAGAATAGCTATAATCAACAGGATAAGTAATAACAAATGCTGAAGAGGATGCAGAAAAATAGGAAACCTCATACACTGCTGATGCATCTGTAAATTGGTATAGCCACTGTGGAAAACAGTATAGAGTTTCTTGAAAAATTAAGAATTGATCTACCATATGATCGAGCAATCCCTCCACTGGGTATTTACCTCCAAAGACTTGAAAAGCCATATCCGAAAAGATATTTGCACACTGATGTTCATAGCAGCATTATTCACAGTGGCCAGGACATGTAAACAGAAGTGTCCTACGGTAGATGATTGGTTAAAGAAGCTGTGATACTCAGCCGTAAGAAGAGATGAAATACTCAGCCGTTTGTGACAACATAGATGTACCTTGAGATAATCATGCTAAGTGAAATAAGCCAGACAGAAAAGTTGAAAATCACATGATATCATTTATATGTGAGATATAAACCTAAAAGCAACAAATGAACAGGACAAACAAACAGAAACTCATGAACGTGGACTAGAGACTAGTGGTTACCACAGGGTAGAGGGATGTGGGGAGAGAGGAGGTAGACAGGGTAAAGCAGGTCAAATATATAGTGACAGAAAGAAATTTAACTATGGGAGGTGAACACTCAGTGTAAATATATTTGTAAATATATATGTTAAAAAATTCAAATGTAGTTAGAACTCCCAAGTACCCATCACCCACCTTCATATAATTAACTTTTCAATGTATTTTATATAGTGTTTTTCTTGACAAGATTTGACTTGCAAAAGATCTGATTCTAAAAAAATGAATTTGAAAACCACTGACCTATGGGCTAAATGCATTTCTAACAAATAAGAAAAAAAGTTCTTAGTCATCAATTTGAGTTAAAGCACCAATAAGAATGCCATTTATAAAAAGCGCTTGAATTCTGAGTCAATCATGTATCAACTTTGTCATCTTTGTCTACACTTCCTCTCTGTAAGTAACCCAATTCAGCCCCAGTACCATTTTCTTTAAACTCCACTGATAAGCCCGTGATTCCAGATGTTATCTCTGGCAGCAACCTGTGGGACGGCATAAAATATCCACATGGACATCTAATAAGCATTTTAAACAGAATTCATTCCTCATTTTCTCACACAAGACTCTCTCAGTCTTCTCCATCTCAGTAAATGACACGGCCATTCACTCAGTAACTCAAATCAAAATTGTAGTGACTTCTCTCTCCTTTCCTCTCTCTCTCTTTTCTCCCTCTCCCTCCCTCCCCATCTCTCCTCTTCATATAAGAATGTTGGTGCTAAAAAAATAATACATCTCTATTCTATTCACTCCTAACCATATTCACTGCTACGACCCTA
>JAQQSQ010001947.1:0-11656 GCA_028627145.1 Eidolon dupreanum
GGGAGCAGGCTGGGGGAAACGTCCTAAAAGGTCACAAACGCACCATCGCATACACGTATCTTCATTGAACAGTTACTCGGGTTAAGGAATAATCTAGAAACATCTTGAAACTATTTGTTCGTCTGTACTTCATTTGGACTTTTACTGGATCTATGAGTTTTTCTTAATCTAATTTAATTTCTTAATCTAAGCCTCTCAAGCGTTCAGGGATTCTCCATGTTCCAGTTTTTGATTAAAAACATGGACGTTCAATCTACTCCTTTTATAATATTATATAATTTGACCATATCAATTTCCAGTTGTTAATATTTTCCAGTAATTTTAAGTTTTAATAATAAAAAAATCACACAAAAAAAGTATCTTTTGATTTAGATTAGATAACCATCTCTTGTTTGCTCAAGCTCCACTAAGTCTGTCTTGTGTTACGGCGATGAGAAGCTATGATTAGTCGCATAGGTGCTTCATCATAAACTGTATGATAGTAAGATGAGAATTTCTTGTTTGTTCTGGTCTTTAGGTAATAGCAGCTGTTAGTTTTAGAAAACTATTTCCAAGTCTCTTTCTGGAATGATTCACACATTATAGTTTGTTATCTTATAAATTATCGTCGATGAGATAGATTTCTTCTTACATACTGTTTCACTGCCCAGAAGACCTTAGCATTGTAACTGATAGCTTAGACATTTAAATCATTATGTTTTGTTGTTCAAAGCAATATTAACTTTTTTTTCCACATTATTCCTTTCCTAATAATGAAGTAACTTACTGCCCAAAGATTTTTGAAAGTATCAATACATTCTATTCATAAGATCATTCAGCAAATATTTATTGATGCCTTCTATGGGAAAATCTTATTGCCAGGGGTGGCAGGCAGAGAAAAAGTCACTGAAGTGTTCCCACTGGAAAGCTCACAGTGTATTAGAGGAAACAAATCAAGAAAAAGATAATTACAATAAAACCAAATAAGTGATATGTTCAAAGTTGGTGCCAGGTTCTGCAATGCCACAGAAAGATTTTCCTACGGAGTGACTGGGAAATTTCCACATGGGAAGGGTAATCAACACACAAGACAGAAAATTATGCTCAATGCCAGGACTGTGTTTACATCACAAAATACATTATTGAATCTTTATGTTTATCTAACTAGAATAGACCAAGTATTAGAATATCTATTTTAACTAACACTCTTCTGGTAGTATGAGAGAAAATGTCAAAAAGGACACTGACCATTCTGAGATTCACAAGTCTATGGATGCTTACGGACTTGCCACACATGGTCAGCATCTGCCAGGGGTTCAGCCTGCTGATGCTGCTGAGGTTTATTGTGAAGTCAGTGATCAGAGTCATTACAAGTAATGAAGTTTCGATCCAGACGACATGATAAAACTTTAGAAATGTATATAAGTGCGTGAAAGTTCTGAATCTTGATATGGAGAGAAAGTAAGCGTATCTGAAGTTCCTGTGGCAAACCCTTTGCAACTTTCTTCTTGATATGACTCATACGATGCGACTTTGGAAATGTGTTTTGTATTTTGTATTATAGATCGAATAATATAATAAATACTTTGAAATATTACTCTTTTATGCTTTATTTCACAATGGGAAATTGAAGCTCCAACAACTGGAAATACCCTGAATGGCCAACTGAGATGTGAAGAGAATATGTCTCTCCCAGGGAAACAAGTTACAGACAAAATTTGTGGTATCTGAGTGAAGAAAATTTAGGTGATTTGCTGAACTTCATCTTTAATTTGTTATATTACTGTTTTGATATTTAATCAAAATATTTCAATAAAAGCTTAGTCAGTAGAAATTATTATTTCTTAAGTTTTACATGGTTCCTTTAGGGCTCAGTATGGAATTATACACCTGTTAGCTTGAACCTCAAATAATGGTAAGGTTATTTCTTAAATATTCTGCCATTCTCTCAGCTCTATGGCTTTTGTGCTAAGACTCATGTCTCTAACTCATCTCTGTGTATTCACTCTTGCCTCCTCTCCGATTCATTCTCCACATGTGATTAAAGTGATCTTCCAGGACCGTAATTAGATGATGTCATTACCCATTGTAGAAATCTTCAGTGACTCTTATTCCTTTAAATGATAATTCTAAGCTTCTTAGCATGGCATGTCAGTGTCTTGGATTTCTTTTTCAATTTTACCTATCACCTGCACCTCTTACTTAGGCAATCTCCCAGTACTATGCATTTTCACACTTACACAATTTTGCATAGTCTTTTCTCTTTGTCTAGAAGGTTCTTCATTCCCATTGTACTGGTAATTTCATCAGTATTAAAATTTAGCTCAGATTCCTCTCCTATAGAAAGTTTTATCTTCTCCCAGCAAAGGTATATGTCCTCTCTGCCCTCAAAAAGTAACTCGTTTTATCCCTATATTGGTATCGCAAAAGATCTTTTGATATCTCTATTTTGGGACAACATTGCTGTAATTCTTTATTTTCTTTACATACTTTCTTATAGGAGAGTGGGCATCTCAAAAGTGTACTGTTCATATTTTCATTTTTTATGACTACCCTAATATCTGAAATACAGAAGATATTTGCGTTACTATTTGTGGAATGAATAAACCCATTAGTAAATTTTTGATATTGGGCCATAGCATTATCATTTCTCTTGATTTGGATACTGTTCTTTTCTTTATCACTGACTGTCCCTGTGCGTTTACATACACCCCCCTTCCACCTCCCGGCCTCCCAATTACTTTAGTGGTGGCATGTTCAGGAAGAAGGCTCAAGTTCTACTGAATTTTAGAATGTAATCATATAAAAGGGTAAGAAATTCTATCAAACTGCTGCATAGTTTGTCAAAAAAAAAATTAACAACTGTGGCATATTTTTCTGTGATTTATTTATGTTCTGAAAAATGCTTTCCTCCTGACCTAACCATGATGGAAAGAGAAACACTGTTTCTTAAAATGTCACCAATAAATTTAACAGTGATCTTAAATATTTTATATTAGAAATCTAAGCCAAATACAGTGTACAGGAAAAATTAATCTACAATAACTTACCATTTTCCTTAACTTTATTATTCCAAAAATACAAACATTAACTATTTGGGAAAAACCAATACATATGCTATATTAAAATCTTAAGCCTGAATTGTATTACTTAAGAGCTAAGGAAACAGGAGAGAAGATAGGTTTTAGTCCCCAAACCCTTTTTACTAAGATCATTTCTATAAGGATTAATTCAAATTATTTTCTACTTAGATTCAAAATGGATTTCTTGGAATATTAATATCGTATGGATTGTCTCACTTTAGACGTCATTACAAGCATTTTTATCTCACAATTCAGTTAATTTATCTCCTAATCACACTGTGGCAGGGCCATTACTAAGTGGATGCAGGGATGTGATACAGCTCAGTTCAAGTTAACCTTGCTTCACAGCAGTGACATGAGTTAATTTAATTCCTGTCGCCAGACTTCACATTGGGTATATTGCACATTACCTCTCGCTACTGCAGCCACAAGCCATTATCTCCAAACCGCCCCTTATAAAATCTGTATGTGAACCTTCTTGCATGTGCTCCATACAGAGAGGCAAGCAACATAATCAAATGTCCATAAAGAATACACCAGAAAAATTAACCTCATAGGATGTTCACTACAAATATACAAGAAGTTTCGATACCCAGTTCTTCCCTTTTCTTTTGATTTCTTCTTTTCTGACTCTCTACCTCCTTCCATTCTGCCTTTCCTTCTTTCCACAAGTGATTATTGAGCACTTACTACATGCTAGGTATAGCTTTAGGTAGTGTTATGGATACCAGTATAAAAGTAGACAAAGTCAATGCTCTGTTGAATTTTATTTTTTTCTCATTGTATATATATCTTTTCACAAAAATTATTTATTGAATGCCTACTATGTGCATGATATTCAAGAGTGACCTTCAGCTAAATATCTTAATAAAATCATCTCTCTCTGATAAGGATGTAAGTACACTTCACAATGAATGCAAATGATACAGTTTTACTTAGAAGATTGCTAAAAAATTATATAACTTCGATACAAATTCAGATAAAACTCAAGGGATAAGTAATTTGGGAAAATTAAGGTAACTCATTCATATGAGCTCCAATTTCCCTAATTTAAAAGTAGTAACTCGGCGAATCTGTGAAAGATCGATATCTTTCTGCTATTTTCTGTTCAAGTCTTGACAGGAGAACAAGGAAACTCTTAAAGAAAGCTGTACTCTCTGACAACACCCTGCCCTGCCCCAGCCTGGCTGTGCTGTCCTCCTGGTGATAGAGAAAAGGATAACTAAGGTCATCAATAGCTATCTAAGAGACTAAATTTCTTAGGGCAATATTTTCATCAGTCTCTCTCTCTCTATTCTAAGCAAGAGATTTAGTGTGAAAAAAGAAAACCTTTCTAGCAATAATTATCAGCATTGGAATAATCACTAGATGTCTCATGAGAGGTTCAATCCTTTCTATTTGGGAAAAAGTATCTTCACTCTCTACACATCCTGTATGGTCAAGCATAGAAAATATGTTTATATAATGAGAACTAACTTTTAGTGAACACATATGACTGAATCTTAAATTTTTTTTCTATTTTGCTTCTATGATTTCTGTTTTTACATTTGTATCTTTGTATTTACTCATTCCTAATAATATACAGTTATTCTAATAAGTATGTGAATAAAAAAAATTATTTAGGGTTGCTACACTTTTATCAGACAAAATAGGCTTTTAGACAAAGACACCAATAGGAGACAAAAAATGTCATTATCTAAAAATAAAAAGGAACAAGATGATACAACATTTATAAATATTCATATACCCAACACAGGAGCACATAAATATATAAAGTAAATATTAAGAAATGTAAAGGAAGAAAAAGACAGAAATACAGTAATAGCAGAATATTTGAATACCCTACACAAATCAATAGATAAATCATCCAGACAGACAATCAATAAGGAAACATTGCCCTTCAATGACACATTAGGACAGATGACTTTAAAAGACATATACAGACTGTTCCATCAAAAAAAAAAAAAGAAAGAAATATATATTCTTCTTAAGTGCAAATGGAGCATTCTCAAGGATAGATCATAGGTTAGGCCACAAAACAAGCTTTAAAATTTTTAGAAGACTGAAATAATATCAAGCATTATCTCCACCCACAAGAGCATGAAACTAGAAATCAACTACAAGAAGAAAACAGGAAAATTCACAGATATGTGTAGATTAAACAACATGCTACTAAACAACCAATGAGTCAAAGGAGACATCAAAAGATAAGTTAAAATATTTTGAGACAAATGAAAATGGAAATACCACATATCAAAATGTACATCATGCAGCAAAGGTAGTTCGAAAAGGAAGTTCTTAGTGGTTAATGCCTACATTAAGGACAAAAGGAGATTTCAAATTAACCAGCTAACTTTATACCTTGAGGAACTAGAAAAAGAAAAATGAAGACCAAAGTTAGTAGGAGAGAAAAAATAAAGATCAGAGTAGAAATAAATGAAAGAAGCTAAAAAGACAACAGAAAAGATCAATGAAACTAAGAGTTGGTTTTATGAAAAGGTAAACTAAATAGACAAATCTTTAGCTAGATCCAAGAAGGGGAAAAAAAAGAAGAATCAAATATAATCAGAAATAAAAGATGTGACAACTGATACCACAGAAATAAAAAATTATGAGACTAATAAAAATTATATACAAACTGGACAACCTAGAAAATGCATAAATTCTTAGAAATATACAACCTACCAAGAATGAATCAGAAAAAATAGAAAATCTGAACAGAACAATTACTAGTAGAAGTTGAATCATCAATCAACAAACTCCCAGTAAAAAACAAATCCAGGACCAGATGACTTCACTGATGAATTCTACCAAACATTAAAAGCAGAATGAATACCAACCCTTCCTAAACTCTTTCAAAAACAGAAGAGGGGAAACACTTCCAAATTCATTTTACAAAGCTGGCATTTCCCTGATACAGAAACTAGACAGGGACTCAAGAAAATTACAGGCCAGTGTCCTTGATGAACATACATGTCAAATTTCTCACCAAATATTAGCAAACCGAATTCAACACATTAAAAGAATCATACACCATGTACAAGAGAGATTTATTCAAAAAATATAAGGATGGTTCAACATCCACAAATCAATGTGATACACCACATTAACAAATAAAAGATAAAAATCATAAAAATCATCTCTATAGAAACAGCATTTAACAAAATTCACTATTCATTCATGAAAAAAACTCTCAACACAGTGAGTATAGAAGGAATGTACCTCAATATAATAAAGGCCATCTCTGACAAGCCTACAGCTAACATCCTACTCAACAGTGAAAAGCCGACAGCTGTCTATATAAGATCAGGAAAAAGATAAGGATGCATACTCTTAACACTTTTACTCAACATAATATTGCAAATTCTGGCTACAGCATATTACACAAGAAAAAAAAGGCATGCAAATGTAGAAGGAAGAAGTAAAATGGTCTTGATTTACAAAAGACAACTTATATACAGAAACCCTAAATAATCGACAACAATGAAAAATACTTGTTAGAACTAATCGACAAATTCGGTAAAATTCCAGAATACAAAATCAATATGCAAAATCTGTTGTGCTTCTACACACTAATAAACTATCAAGAAGAGAATTAAAAAAAATCCCACTTACAATTTCATCAAAAAGAATAAAATACCTGGAAATAAATTTAACCAAAGAGATGAAAAGACTGTGCATTGAAAAAATTGAAATAGACACAAGTAAATTAAAATAATATTCTTTCCATGGATTGGAAGAATTAACATTGTTAAAATGTCCAAAGCAATCTACATACTTAGTACAATTTCTATTAAACTTCTAATGGCATTTTTCATAGAAATAAAAAAAAAAAAACAATGCTAAAATTTATATAAAACCACAAAAAATTCCAGATTGCCAAAGCAATCTTGAGAAAAAAGAACAAATATCGAAGCATCTTGATTTAAAACTATATCACAAAGCTATAGTAATTAAAATAGTGTTATATGGGCTTTAAAAAATAGACACATAGACCAATGGAACAGAATATAAAGCTAAGAAATAAAATCACACATATATAGTTAATTATTTTACAATAAAAGCAAGGACCATGTAATGGGGAAAGGAGAATTGCTTATATAATTAGTGATGGGAATACTGGAGAGCCACTATGAAAGAAAGAATGAAAGTGGACCACTATATTACACACGACACAAAAATCAACTCAAAGTGGACTAAAGATTTGAACATAAAATATGAATCCAAAAACTCCTAGAAGAAAACATAAGCGATAAGCTCCTCGACGTGAGTCTTGGCAATGACTTTTTGGCTTTGGCGCCAAAAAGCGTAGGCAACAAAAGCAAAAATAAACTAGACTACAAACTAAAAAGCTTCTGTACATCAAAGGACGCTATCCATAATGAAAAGGTAACTGATGCAAGGGATGAAATTATTTTTAAATCATATAACTGATAGGCAGTTAACAACTGAAACATATAAAGAAGTCATACTACTCAATAACAAACAGCAGCAACAATCTAGTAAAAAAAAAAAATGGGCAGAGGATCTGAATAGATATTTTTGTAAAGAACACATACAGCTACCCGAGAGGTACATGAAAAGATGTTCAATATCACTAACCATCAGGGAAATGTAAGTCATAACCACAATGAGATATCACCTCACACCTGTTAGAACGATTATCAGAAAGAAAAAACAAGTGAAGACAAAGTAACACTTGGGCACTGTTGGTGATAATGTAAACTGGTGCAGCCACTGTGCAAAATAGAACAGGGTCGCCTCAAAAAATCGAAAGTAGAACTACCATAAGATCCAGCAATACCACTTTTGCATATGTTCCCAAAGGAACTAAAATAAACAGAGAAAACGAAATACCGTGTGATCTAAATTATATGGAACTTATACGTAGAACCAAACAACAACAACACACACACACACACAGATGCAATAGATACAAAGAACAGGTGGGTTTTTGCCAGAGGTGGGAGTGACAGGTGAGTGAGATGTGTAAAGGTGGTCAAAAAGTATAAAATTCTAGTTGTAAATAAGTCAGGGGATATATTGTGTGGTGTGTACAGTTTATCATATTATACAGCAAAAAATTGCTGAGAGATCTTAAAAGTTGTCATCACAAGAAAAAACATTTGTAACTATGTGGGGTGGTGGATGTGAACTAGACTTGCTGTGGTGATCATTTCCATATATATATAGATACATATATATATATATATATATATATATGTATATGTGTGTGTGTGTGTGTATACACACACACATAACAAATCATTTTGTTGTACTCCTAAAACCAGTACAATGTTATATGTCACTTTTATCTCAATAAAGAAAATATATGTAAAATTTCTTAACAGTTTTTAATATTAGAGTTTTAGTTCTTACCTTTCAAAGTGAATTAAGTCATAAAGGAGAACAATCTATAACATGTGTCTTAATGTGCCTGTGAGAAAAAGGAAAATTTGCCTATAAAGCCTGTTTTTGTTTTTTCATACTTTCTTTTATTGCATCAACTAATTTTTATTTTTTTCCAAATAGTTTTAAATATATAAGAATAATGAGGTTAACATTTCCATTCTGTCTAGAGTGACAAGAGAATTGAACATGGAAATATAAATTTTTGTTCTGAAATTTTGGCAAACCATCTTGTTTAGGCTAATTAACTATCCCATTATTTCTTCCTGGAGAGTTCTGTGCTAAGCTGCTTTCAGAAATATAAAAAACTAGAATTTTCCACTGATTTAATATAGTTGTGAATAACCTGTGCCATTTAAATTAAACTTTCATTTATTTTCCAATTTGATTTGCCCTGGTTAAGATTTAATTTAAAAATTGTTTCTAGAATGATAATGACTATATTGTTATGTCTTGTGACTTTTTAAAACATATAATCAGTCAGGATAAAGGGAAATGCAGTTTTTTTCCTCATTCCATGTAGTTATGTCTTTTTCAAATCATCAGTTTACATTGGGTACAGTATTCATTATTTTGTTAGTGAAAGCTTAACTGGAAAACAAAATATCTTTATAACGAGTGAAAGAAAATTTAGCCAAATTGAGATGCCTAAAATTAGAGAAATTTCTGTTTGAAAGTTTATCTGAGGCCTATTATAACTGTTCTCAGGAATATCTATGTCAGATGATTTAGTTTTCTACTTTATCTTTAAATTATATTTTCAATTTGTGGGTAATATACTTAAATCTACATGGTTGATTTTATTAGAAATGTACAATTGCATTGCTAAATTAGCAATTTAAACACACCGGCTCCCTGTTTTAAATGCATAGCCTTGATGATTGTAAATATTTTCTTCATAATTATCCCACTAATAATTCATATAGGCTAAAAGTGTAATGAATTTGTGGAAATCACAGTACTTAATAGCTTTCCTGTGGTAGCACCAAATTAAATCTCCTATAGGCCATATTAATACATAAACCCTCTTCTTAGAAACTAGAAATGTTACATTATGTAACTTGCTTAGTTGATAACATTTCAACTATGCATACGTGCTTAATTCTGATTCAGGCAATGCTTTGTAAAGATCAACTATCTCCATCCTAATTAGTGGCAATAGAAATATATAAATCGCTAATACCAAACAATTTTCAATAATTAAATTTCTTTGCTTGAAGACTCACTCTTGGAAACAAAAAAAGCACATTCACCTTACTGTCTTGTGAGGGACTTTCCACGCCCCTCAGTTCACGAGCATCGGAGTTTGGGAGCTGAAACACACCACGCTGCAGAAATATTCTGGGGGAGACTGAGAAAATGACCTGTCTTACTACACAGGAAACCGATGCTGCCGCCAGCCGTGTGATATCTGCGTTGATGTCTCCTTTCCCAGCCTTCCTCTGTCTGGGGGCAGAGAATCAATGGGGAGCGGGTGCAAGAAACTTCTGCTGCCTTAGGACCGCAGTGGCGCGTCCTCCCGGCCTCCACGCTGCGCACCCCGGATCTGCGCTGCAGACCCAGGGGACACCTCAGCAACGTGAAAGGGGGCTGGCCTGCATGTATTTCTCTCTCACGATATCTTAGTCTTCCTCGTAGGGAAAATACTGGACTGGTCCCGCGGTGTCGTCCTTCTTCCCCATAGTTGTGGTAAGGCGACAATGGTCCACTGAGGACAAAGGGGGGCAAAAAAAAAAAAAAAAAAAAAAAAAAAAAAAAAAATGGAGCACAACTGCACTGGTCCCTCCAACTCACAATAATTTCTTGGCAAATCAACCCCATTCTTAATGGAGTGGTTATCAGGAAGAGAACATCTTTAAAATTCACCTAGAAATTCATAAAAATGAGAAAGTGAGTATAGGGATAAATCCATTTAAAAACAGGGAGACAAGTAACAAGTTTAAAGAAAGGTAGTGTTGGAAACCAAGTGAGCCAAAATGATATTTCTAAATGTAAAATAAAATCCTAAAGTTATGGGATCCAAATTAGGTTTTCTTATACTAAAAACAAACATGCAGAAAGACTGGTGTCTTATTCCCTGAGTCAGTCAAGGTCTTAGAAGAAAACAGAACCCAAATATGATTCAAAGAATTAATGAAGACTCTATACAGAATGTACAAATAAAGGTGTTTAGTTCTAGAGACTAGCATCAGTAAAAAACACTCAGCATCTTTAGGCTTAAGGAGCCAAGAACTTGGAGTTTCCCAAAACGCTAGCTTCTATGTAATTTATATGTGTGTCAGAAATGATAATGAATTCTTAGAACTTTCCTTGGAGTTTAAAGCAAAGAAGACTGCTAAAAAAAAATGTGGCAATGTTGGCAGATGACTTCTAATTTAAATCTTGCTTTTATTTTAATAGGAAAATTGCATTCGTGTTTTGTAAAATCATGTTGATTTTTTGGGCATACAAATAAAAACTTAAAAACATTGTGTGGTTAAACAAATAAAAGAGCACACTGCTTTAGGAACCCAGTAGATAAACAAGTGGGACATTAGAGATGGTATGGAAGAGGGGACTCTGCTCTGTACCTTACAACAAGAGTAGAGATTCAACTTAAAGAAAATAAATACAGATGATTCTAAAGTGCTGAACACGTTTGGGAACAGGTAGCAATTGGAGTCTAATGTGCTTTTTAAGAACTGCTGATCTGGAAGACAACTAATTAATTTATTAATTAAATTAATTTCAGCCTGAACTCTTTCTGGTATATCTTGATTATCAAGTGAATAAAACTGTAAGTATATTAGTACTCATAATAATAATTTATATGTACATATTAACTTTTACAGAGACCACAAAATATTTCTTGGCAAACAGTTCATTACAAATGGTAAAAATGCACCATGAACTACAATGCTGTCTAACAGTAAATGTGAAACGTGTTATTTTATCAGAAACTTTTTTTTTTTTTAGTTCTTTCGAAGAGTAAATCATCTAATCTCTAAGTGATTCTAGCAGAACTTCAACTGCATGAATACTTTTCCTGACTCTGGTTTTACATTATGAACAAATGTTTCCATTGCTACATTCTAACTGCGCAAAATCCCACCCTCCATTCAATAATTAAGATTTAACTATAGAACTCCAGATTTCCTTCCTGTTTAGTGAGTATAAACTTACTAAGTACACTGAGGATATCTTGG